>PVKS010007327.1:47182-57777 GCA_004027875.1 Aplodontia rufa
AGCCACAAGGATTAATGACATTATATCTTTAGCCTCAAATGTATGAAACTGGAGGATATCATGCTAAATGAAATGAGCCAGTCTCAAAAAACCAAAGGTCAAATATTCTCTCTGATATGTGAAAGCTAACCCAAAATAAAGAAAAGGACAGAGGAATAGTCAAAGAGGAAGGAAGAATGAAATAGGGAAAGCTAATAGAAGGAATAAGACTTAGCTATGGACATAGGAAAGTTAAACATTATCCCATTTAGTCTATTACAAATTGCAGTTTGATATGGGTTAAGTCACTTACATGTCCCTAAGGTTTAATTTTTAAATGTGAAATGAGCTATTTATTATGCATTTATTTTATGCCATAGGTGCCATGCATTGTTCTACTGTCTAGAATCTGGTCTTTCCATCTGACAAAGATGAAAAAAAATTCCTTTCTCAAGACAATTAAATTTTAACCGGAGGAGATGTACAATTAATTAATTAATTTCATAGTAAAATTGAGTCTTAGATTAAGATAAATGATGCCAGTAAAATAGACTGAGGAAAAAACTGGACAGTGTCAGGGCTTATAAATATAAATATGGAGATCATATGTTCTTAATAAAAAGTTGCAAATAATGCTTATGCAATAATTTAATTCTGGAAAATTAACAATCAAATAAATATACGTATTCATATGGAAATTTGTATCTCATAGGGGCACAATATAGAAGAACCAGATTTAGTTGTGGGTGATGTGGGGGTAACTATGGTTTAGGATCAAATGCATATTATATTATTTTATATGCATTCATAATTATACAACAATTCAACTCCTTAATTAAAAATTTAAAAAAATTAAAAAAGTGGCAATTGAGCTACAACTGGAAGCAGTAAAATATCAAGTCACTAACAACACCAACCAATAATAATAATGATATCTTTAGCTATATTGTAGCAACTCATCAAATGTTTTCTAGAACTGGGTGTTACGGAATACATTACATGGAGCCCTTTAATCAATATTCACATCAATTGCCCATTTTTACAAATTACGAAAGTAACAATTAAAAGAGTTAATTAACTTTCCCAAAGTCACAAATGGAGTCTATTATGCAGTTGGAATTTAAACCTAAGGTTACTGAACCAGAATAAATGTTCCTGATAACTACAGGCCACACTATGCAAGTGGATAAGACTTAAACATGAACTTCCTTTGCCTCTCTGTACACAGGGATCTTTGTTGAAAGCTGGGGAAGGCGGAGAAGCAATTCTATATATTCCCAGTGGATGGAGGATTCTCCATTTGAGAAGCAGACTTTATTGAGGTCTGCTTTGCTTTTTATCTGGGTCTATTCTCTTCAGAAGATGTCATTCTACTTTATAAAGACAAACAAACACATAAGCTCTGTATATTTGTCTTCTTTCAGTTCCTGTTAACATGGTCTTTGCTTCTTTCCTTGTGTGTTAGGAGAGCCAAAGTTGTAAAATGAGGCAGTCCTTTCCTAAAAACCAGTTCACATATTCTGAGCAGCTCAATTTGAAAGTTGTAGATTTTTTTTTCTTGTACTGTGAGGGCCTAACTAATTATTAATTGAGAAATTTAAGTCATAAATATTGTATTACTGATATTTACTCCTCAGCCAAATTCAAAAGTAATCATTTTAAAATGCAAATTTTCTATCAATATGTTAGGAATCCATCTAAATATCTTTTAATGAATGGACATAAATGCATTCTACTCTGAGGCAGGTGACAAAATTATATTATGATTTAATGTTCTTGGTGAATTATATCTAAGAATAATGACAATTTAAAATTAGGACACAATTTTACTTGATGAAAACTAGATGACCCTTTATAAATAAATTATAATTAAACATGTATTGAAGACATGAGAGATTTGTTTGTGGTATTTTCACTGTAAATGTATCCTTATAAATTTTGTAGTCATAATGTCATCAGTAATAAATGTTACTGAAGTTTGGCATTATTAACTTTTATTTTTAAAATTATACTATGTTCAATCACAGTAACGAAATTACTAATCAGTTTAAAATTATAATACTTTTCAGCTCAGTATGAATAAAAACACTAGCACACTTTGCATTTTGTGCCATATATTAAATGTGGCAAATCTTAGAATATGTAATAATGAAGACTTCTGATATAGCATTACTTGACTGTTGCAAGTAATTTCCAAAGGGCTTGGGCAGCATATACTTTTGACCTTGCTGGTTGAAGTGCACATGACTCTCTTTCATCCTGGTTTTATCTGCAGTCAACAGCTTTCCTTAGCACAGTCCGTATTACTGGCATCTCTTGATTGCTGGGGTTCTCCTTTCCAGCTTCAGATTCACCTTCACAGCTTCATGTATCACCCTTTTAGGGGCAGTTGACAGGAACTCTGATTCTGCTATACTTTGCCTGGTCTCTCAGGTTTTCCTTTGAAATCTCAGTGGAAGCCTTTATGAATTCCTAACTCCATCATCCTGCATTACTGAAGAAATAGCACCAAATATAAGATGTCAAGATCTGCAGCCAGTTTGTGCAGTACTTGAATATCATGGCTGCAGCATCCTCTCAGTGTCTGTGTGGTTCGGCATGCTGAGAAAACTTCCTAGGTCCACCTATATGAGAATGGGTTAGGGTTAGGGTAACAGGGTTAGGGATGATCTCTCAAAGGATTTTTTCTGTTGTACTCTGGAGCCCATAGTGATTGTGGTATTGCAAATTTCTCAGATGCCTTCAAGACATCTTCCCTATTATCTCTGTGTAAAGTACTTAGCACCTCTTTAGTGCTGTAATTTTTTTCAACAAAAATATACTCCTTGGCCCCAATTTTACATGCACTTTACTGGCCAAACTAAGATTTTAAACTCTTTTAAGTCTATTTTCTGCTCTTGCTTCTCACAGTAAAACTGGTTAAAAGCTGCCATCAAAATCCGTGCCACTGACTGAATCCTGTGTTACCTTGAAATTTCCTCTGCCAAATTAATTATCTACTACTTTATTTTTTTCACTTTTTCATTAAGGAGTTGAATTATTATACAATCATAAATGCATATAAAGTAACAATATAATATGCATATATACTGAAACCAGAATTGTTCCCACATCACCCACACGTCAGTCTCTTGAATTTTCTATATTTCTCCCCTACCAACAATATAAATGCTTAGGTTGTAAATTTTCCAGAATTAAATGACTACATAAGTATTATTTGGATTCTCAGGAGGGGTAAAGTGTGTGCTACATTGTTGATTTCTTACTATATCCCTCCCTATTCTGCTTCCCTCTTCCTTTCCCACCTATTTCCTCCTACTTTTCCCCCTCCCCCCGCTACATGTCTATGGTTGCCCTATTATGTATTGCTATGCCTTTGCTGGGTCTAATTCATGAATTTGATTACCTTTCACACAGGCCTGGGTTTAGCTTCAGCCTCCACAAATGAGTGAAAAACATTCAATTCAGTATGACACAAAGTCTCAGGACATGGGCACAACATGCGTTAAGTTTTCTTTGCCAGAATGTAATACAAGAGGTCACTGATCCCATTCTCAATATCCTCTGAAATCTCATGAGTGCAGTTCCCACTCCTATCAGTATTCTGGTCTTTTGAGGTTTCACCAGAATTGTCCATTAATCTCTGCTTACAACATTCCAAAGCTTTTGCATCCTATGTTTCCAATTTTTTCTAAATTCTTCCTGCAAACCATTTACAAATGTTTCTAAACAACATGTTTATTCACAACAACAACCCCACTTTTCAGTGCCTATTTCTGTTTTTGTTAGTTCTTCATCCCAGTGATCAAAATACATGACAAGAACACTTTAGAGGAGGGAAGTTTATTTGTGGCTAACAGTTTCAGAGGTCTCAGTACATAGATAGCTGATTTCATTGCTTTGAGTCCAAACTGAGGCAGCACATCATGTGGTAAGGGCCCAGTGAAGGAAAGATGTATATCTCATGGCATGGGAAGGAAGCAGAGGGACAGAGAGCAACCTAAAGGGTGACAGGAAGAACAACCCTTCCAGGGCACACACCCGGTAGCCTCCTCCAGCCACACTCTACTAGCCTACAGTTACCACCCAGTTAGTTCATTCCAAGTAGAATGGATTGATTAGGGTACCACTTTCATAATCTAATGATTCTATCTATGTATATTTCATAGGAAATTTTTGGGCAGAAAAAGAGAGTCAGGCAATCAGTGCAGATGGAATGATAAGAGTCCATAAGAAGGAAATTGACTGATGGTGGCTCAGAAGGAGACATCTGCTAACAAATGTGCTTATTGAAATTAGCCAAGAATGGTGACAGATTCCCTAGCTGACACTTTCCAATGGCCTATATTATTCTTTTAGTGTGTAGCCAATGCAGGGAATCAGCTTTTCCATGGTTAGTCAAGACCAGGCACACTGAGATTCAGTGAGCCCAGGGTCACTGAAGGCAGCTTGTGAGCCTGCATCCTTGACCTCATCTGTTGGCAATGTACCTTCTTTGTTTGAGCTGTACTTAGGAGTGGCCTATGGGAAGTGGCAAAGGGGGAAGTGTCTTCTGGATGGGGTAAAAGTGGAGAATCCATGTTAGGAGATGGATCCTCCGCTCCCTTCTCCCCCTGGGGAAAAGTTTGTCTCTCACTCTGTGGAACAGGAACCCGCCCCGATATCAGCACAGTATCATTTTGGGGAGACACCTCATATTTAAACTACAATACAATAATAAAAAAACTGACAAACTTTAGTTAAATAAGGGGAACAGAGAAGGAAGACTCAAACAAAAATTGAGATGAAAATGATGACATTACAATTGATACCACAAAAAGGCAACAGATTATTAAAGACTTAGAGAAAACTTCATGTCAAAAAAGCAGAAAGCCTAGGAGAAATGGACAGATTTCTGGATTCAAACAGTCTACCAAACTTAAACCATAAAGAGATGGAAAACCTAAAAAGACCAAAACTAACTAATGAGACTAAATCAATTTTAAAATGTATCCCAAGAAAGAAGAATTCAATACCAGATTGCCTCATTATTGAATTCTACAAAAATTTTAAAGAATTAAAACAAATTATTCTCAAAATATTCCAACAACTTGGAAGGCAGGAAACTCACCCATCTCTTCCTATGAGGCTGACGTTAAAGCATTATCCTGACACTAAAACCAGACAAGAATATAAAAACGAGAACTGTAGGCCAATATTCTTGATGAACATACATGCAAAAGGGAGAGAGTTTGAAATAATATTCTTCCATAAAAAATGAAATCTATCATCTTCAGCAAAGTAGATGGAAATGGAAAAAATGTTAAGTAAAACAAGCCATAAAGACAGATACTATGTGTTCTCTTTCATATATGTAAGTTAAAGAAAAGGAGAAACCTGATCAGTATGTGATTAGTAATTATTAAAATTTAGAAAGGGCTAAGGAGAATGTATAAATGGAGCCTGAAAGTGATTAGTGCACATTTTCTGAATTTGTTGAACTATCACACTGTATGCCATTAATATGTGCTATTATTAATGCATGTAAACTAAACATTTTAAAATAGGAAAGAAAAAAACCCCCAGTGGATCCAATAACATATCAAATTGTCAACATAATACCCTCTCAACAGAAGATGTTAATAAAATGACAAAATTATTAGAATATATATTTATCAGAATAATTTTAATGCAGTGAAGTATACAACCCTATGAATTTTTAAACATTATGACTTACTAATATCAACCAGTTTAAAATTCATACACAAACTAAACTGTAGTCATTTTCAGGGGGAATATGTCAAATGTTTTAATCTTTTACCTTGTAGCTGTGTTATTGGAAAGGTATTTATGAAGTAATTAAAAATACACTTGTGTTTTTTATATCACAGGGTAAATGAATATATTTATTATATTAGGGATAAAGAGTTTTTATTTTAGGAGAAGAATGATGCAGATGTGAAATGTGAGAAGAAAAAATTATGTTTTGCTGGATTCAATATACAGTATCAGTATGAGCATATACTGGTTTCTAAAAACTATTTTCCTAGTCCTATCTTATGAACTGTAGTGTATAATGACATCTCATTAGGTACTGGCATATATGGTGTCCAGAACTGATGTACAAATATTATTTCCACTTAAATGTCACAGGATTCCTCAGAGAAATGTCTTGTTCCAAGGAGAAATAGAAGGAAGCCTCGAATTTGTTTTACCAGAAAACAAGAAAACATAGAAGTAAAAGCAGGGTATGTTGAAAGGAAATGTTGGGTAGATCAATAGGGTTCCTAATGTCCAAATTTAGAAAGAAGATGTATGTTTCCCTTTTTCCAAAATAAATAATTTTAGCAATAGATTAAACCACAATAAATAAAATAGGACTCAATAAGTGCATGACAACATAAATAAGGAAGAACAAAAAGTATTTGCCAAAAACAGAAGGTACACTCATATAAAGAAGGAATGGTGCAATTAGATAATTACCAGATAGAGATGATTCATTCAGGCAATATGTATTTTAGCAATAAGCATCAACTGATGCTAAAATTTATGAAGGGAAATTGTTGAGGAAGAGTATTTCTCCATATTTATAATCCTCATTATTTTAAAGGGAAATTTGGTAACTTTACATTGGAGAAAACTAGCAGACAATTGTTAACCAAATGTTCAAAGACACTAGAAAGAAAGAAGCAAGGCTAAATTACTAATGGGGATGACAGAACTATAGGATAATTTAATTTTAGGACACAGAGTGTTCAGATACAGTGAGGCATATGTCTGCAACTTATTATCAAATAGTTCAAAAAATAGAAGAAAGTAAGAAGAAAGAAAGAAAAGAATGAGTAAAAGAGGAAGGGAGAGATGGTGAGAAAGAGGGATAAAAAGAGAGAGAAAGGGACATGATGAAATTTTCCAGGATCATAGAAAACCTGTTTTTTTTGCAAGTTAGATTTGCCCAGATATTATCTATTAATTGTTTAGTAAACATACATCTTTGAGTGTCCAATTTTGTTTTGAGTTATGCTGTATGGATTGCTATTACTATCATTCTGATAATCAAGATAAGATACGTAGAACACAAGGATGATTTTATGGACAATGACATGGTGATGCTGTATTTTTAGCTCTTACTCCTCTAAACACATTTTTTGTCCAAAGTTCAAACATCTACAGAGACAAAGAACATGAAGTCTTTAACAGTGTATAAGGGTCTTTCAGACATTTTACTAACTAGTGATTTAATTTTTATTAATTGATGACTTGTGAGAAACATAAAAACATAAATTTAAGATAAATCAATCTTTTAGTCTTTACAGAAAGACTGATTTGTGATCATTTTTACTACTTTTCTAGGTGCATAAACTATCTGATGAAAATTATAACATGTAAAATAGGTATTTTTAAAATATCACATAAAAAGCAACCATTTAAAGGTTGTTTTTTGCTTCATTTCTATTCTGCTCATCTCAAGGACACTGATGGAAATATCTTACTGGAGTAGGTAAGCTTTCCTATAGGCATCATTAAACACACAGAATGAAGCCAGAGTCATTGGTAGGGATCATGCAGAACCTCTTACTCCTCTGTGATGCTATTGCTCATTTAGAGAAAGCATCTCTATTACAAAGAGACAGGCCTATAATAGCATTATCTGGCTGAAAGGAAGCTCCATGATGGATCACTTTTCTTCAATAACTCTACAGAATATTCTCATAACGTCTATAGTGACACACTTGACACTTTTTTATAACAAGGCTGTGACTGCACCATTGAGTAAATTTGACTGAAAGTATTAAAATATCCATCATTTAAAACACAATTCTATCACAGTTAAAACACAATTCAAGACATATTTTGATGTCAAAGTGGTTTTGCGCTTCAGTGACTCTACTTTGTAGGTATAAATTAGTGTGCCCTTTAAAATGGAAATACCTTTCTTTATAAAATAAATACCTAAAACATCTCTTATCATTACTCCTTATAACTGGCTCCTTAATTCATGCATGCATGTGTTACTGAATATAAATCTTCTATGGGTATACACAAGGGATTGGGTGAGTACTACTAATTGAACATTTAGATTCTTGATTGGAACCTCCTGGCAGAGGTAGATCAATGGTTTGTGAAGTGTGAAAACCAATTTTAGACAACTGCTTTAAGAAAGAAATGCAAAAATGACAATATGACACATTTAATACAAATTAAACTCTTTTATCTTAGATATTATTCTACGATGGAAAAATTGATATGAGTGTCTTGCAAGAATGTAATTTATGTGGACTTATTTATTCTGGTATTTACTAAAGGAGGAAGCTGTGTTTGGAAATATCTCTTAGGGTCAATACAGTATCGTGCGATTAACATGGACATAGCAACAAGATTTGCATCCCAACTATATCAAATGCAAGTGTCTTTACATGAGGCAAATTACTTAATTTTCCTGAGACTCAGACCTTACATTATTAAGAGAAAACTATAGCGAACTCATTGGATTATGAGGATAATTAATATATTGAATATTGAAATACTTGCTTTCCTGAAACTAATACCTTGTAGACTACAAGTTTAGGAGGCAGAGAAATCAAACAGAATGTACTTCCACAATGGAAAAAAGACTATGTAATCTCCAAAATCATAAGTATTCTTGAGTTTATGAAATAACAAGGTTTACAAAGCAGCTAGGTGAACTGAATTTTAAAGGAATAAACAAGTTCTTTTTAGGAGAGACTTTTTCATTTTTAAAATAGTGAGGAAGATAGAGACAGCAGCAAGATAAATGGATATTAAGAAAGCAAGAAAATTTTAATAATATTTTAGAGGTCTACATTACTCAGATTTTCATTGCTATAATCAAAATGCTTGGCAAAAATAACTTACAGGACATGATCAGTTGACACTACTGCTCTGGGCTTGAGTGGGGCAATGCATCAAAGTATAAGGGTGTTGCAGAGGAAAGCTTCTCAGCACGTGGTAGTGAGGAAGCAGAAAGTGGAAAACGTGCCAATGGACAAGATAACAGTCTCAATGGGAAGGCTCCCAGTGACCTACTTCCTTCAGTCACACCCCACCTGCTTACTGTTACCACCCCGTAGTCTGTTCAAATTACTGAGCTATCAAGTTAATTAATTTACTGATGAGGTTACTAATCACTGCCTAAAAGTCCCACCTTCAAACCTTGCTACACTGGGATCATGTTTTAAACATAGGAACTTTTGGAAAGACAGTTTAGATACGGACTATAACAAGGTCCAATATGGCCTGGAATTTAGAATCACTAAATATCCAAAAATAAGTGAAGGGCTCCATAAAATTAAAAGGGAGACCATTAGGGTAGATGAAAGAGGTCAGACAAAAAAGGAAGGGAAGGAAAGGGAAATACTAGTTAGTGAAATTGATCAAATTATTTTTATGTTTGCACAGATATGCCACATTGAAACCCCCTTTGTGTATAATTAATATGCATCCCCCCAAAAGTAATCAACACATTAAAAAAATGCTTCTTACCATGACTGGAAATTGCTCATGAAGTGTTAGCCATCAAAGCTATATTTATTATCTTCACTGTTTTGTATCAATTTCTACTTTATCTCTGAATTACAAAAGAGTTTTGCTTTTTTGAAATTTTATTTCCTTCATTGTACATTATAATAACATTCATATAATTTGTAATCAGTCTCTTCCTTCTGCTTTCCCAATTCATTTTCTTCACTGATTCCATCATGATTCCACAGTACTTTGTAGTCATATTTCCTGAAGAGTAAACACAGCAATTATTCATAAGAAAGAGCCAAATAAGCTTTCTTGCAAATAAAAATACAACTAAGTATCCTCCACTTCTAGGTAATATGAGTGGCTACACTTTTCAATAAAATCCCTAATTCTGCTGTACTCAGCTGTTTTAGTTAGAATTAAGATCTTCAGGTCCACTTTTTATGTCTGGACTAATTTCTTTACAGACTAATTGTTTTTTTGTGTCATTGAATCTCTTATAATGGAGAAATTATAATACAGGTGTGTTTGCTTTCTATTTCTGTAACAAAATGTCTGAAAGAGTAAACTTTAAAACAGGAAAAACAGGCTCACAGCTCTCGAGTTTTCATTTTTTGGTTGGTTGGCTCCATTGTTTCTGGTGTGGTAAGGCAAAGCATCCTGGGAGAGAGCATGTTGTGCAGCAAGCTGTTCACGTATGGTGTTAAGGAAATGACAGAAGAGATAAGCATTCCCCAATTCCTTTCAAGGGTATACCTCCAGTGACCTAAGATCTCTCGTAGGCCCCACCTCTTAGTTTTTACCACCTCCCAATAGCTCTTCTATGGGGAAAAAGCTTTTAACACATGGACCTTTGGGGAACATTTCAGATCCAAACTATAATTACTGCAGTACTACATGTATGCTACAGGCTGATATGATTTATAACAGAGTGTTGGGAACATGAGGCTCAGCTGGCTTGTAGAAGAATTGGTGGTAAACAACTCTAAGGGGTCCAGCTGGCTTGTAAGTAGCAAATTCTCTGACCGCATGACTAAGCTATTCGGCCGCTCATTTGTTACAATTGGAGAAAGGTGTTTGCATTGTACCCTATTGGTTGCTGTAATGGATAAATAGAGTAGCAGCTAGTCAGGTAAAGCAAGCGGCCG
>PVKS010007328.1:0-73527 GCA_004027875.1 Aplodontia rufa
TTTTTTTTTAAGACAGAGAGAAAAAGAAACGAGTCAACCAATTTTCTTTA
The DNA here is from genome assembly GCA_004027875.1 of Aplodontia rufa. Taxonomy (NCBI): domain Eukaryota; kingdom Metazoa; phylum Chordata; class Mammalia; order Rodentia; family Aplodontiidae; genus Aplodontia; species Aplodontia rufa. The sequence goes on from PVKS010007328.1 coordinate 51, forward strand.
TTTATTTCATCTAGCTTTTGTTTTTCTGACAGTTGGTTGTATATGTGGGGCTGGCATTCAAACCTGGGTTCTTGTGCATGCCAGGCAAGTGCTCTACTGCTGAGCAACCTCTCCAGCCTTCTGCTCGACATTTGACATAAAAACAAGTCCAGACAAATGGCCTAGAAGACAGAACTATGATCACTTTTTTTTTCTCCTGCCCCAAATATCTTCTGGTAGAAAAATAAGTCATCAAGCATGATCTCCAACAATAGCCTCCTTTACTTCCTTTAATATTTTTGGGGAAGGGAAGTTAGGGAGACAATGAGCTCTATTTAGACTTTCAAAAGACCTCCAGACCTAAAAAGTTGGGGAACGGGCCTCTGGTAGCATTTGTGAGTGATTCTGGTCAGTAAAAGGTTTTTGAGCTGCTATGGAACTCAAACCTGATGAAAGTCATTCTGATCATCCTGTTGGAGCACACCAAGAATAAACTCTCCACCTTTCTTGCCTGTGAGAATCATCTGTGCGGAACAGGAGAAGGTGGCTGCCAGGGAAGAATTGCTGGCTGTTCCTGTACGACAGGGAGATGTGGTTCTCTCAAAAATCATGGTCTCCATCCCCTGAACCCAGAGAGAGAAAATATTTTTTAAAATACCGACCTTTTCTTCAACTACGTGCCACTCTTGGATCACTCTTGAGAAATACACTCATCCTTTTTGTCCACAGGGGACTGGTCCCAGGACTCCTTGCAAATAGCAGATCTGCAAATGTTTAAGCCTTTATAGGAAGTAGTACACATTCTCACATATACTTTAAAATCACCTCTAGAATATTTATGATACCTAATGCAAGGTAAATAGCTAGCATACTGTGTTGTTTAGGGAATAACGACAAAGGGGAAAGACTGTATGTGTTCAATACAGACATAATTTTTTTCCTGAATATTTCCAATCCTAGGTCAGCTGAATCTGAAATCTGGAATCCACAGATACACAGAGCAGACTGTATCTCAAACTTCGCATTTTCCTATAAAACTTTTTTCTCTCAATAATGTTGCATTTATTTTTCAGGTGTGTGGAGAAGATATCAAATGACAGATGAGATATAAAGGGGAAGATATTCAAAGAATGGAGACTAGAGAATTAAGCCACTGGGGAGCTTAGGATGGGGAGCAGGGCCACAGCAGGAGGTCAAAGGTGAGGCAAAGAGGAAACTGGGAGAAATAGGAGCTCAGTGGCAGGGAAGTAGGGTCACTCCATGTGGCCATTCCCACTATCTTCACTCTCAGAAGGGCATCAGTGGTGCAGGCAGTTGAACCAGAGAGAGAAATTGGGCATCGGAACTAAAGATGGTCCTGAAGTCTATATATAAGAAATCAGAATTCTCCTATAATATATATTATCAAGAGACTGATTTTGTCTGAGGATCTTGAAACAAAACAACAAACACGGTCAGAAATCCAGAGTCCAAGGGAGAAGCTAGAGGCACACGTACACATCTTATGTCTCAAGTCCAGTGTGCTGCTGGGTTCCTGGAAGCCACTAGGCAAGCTGATGGTCGGCCCTCACCTACTGTTCCAGAAGACCATTTTAAAACAGCTGCTTCAGACACATCGGCTAAATAAGGGAATATAGTCCCTGTCAGCTCCTGTTTAAATAAAAATATTTCAGTGATGCAGTCAGTAAGATCGGTAGCCTTTGACTTCTGGAGGCTGGGACAAACTCTGCTTTCCTTGCCGATAATAAAGCTGGTTATTTTCCAGCCTTTGATAGATATTTGGACATTGTCCCACATTGTATAACTGGCATCCTCTACTTTCATCACTCAGAAACCCCAGAGATGAACCTCTGAAACTACCAAACAGGGAGATCTATGCTATCTGGGGCTGGCTAATTAGACAATTTTCATAATGTAAATGTGTTGACTGATAACCTGAAAATTCATGCCAACCTTGAAAGCATTGAATGATGAATTGTTTGTGCCAAGAGTGAAGTCTCTGCCCTCTCATTTGGCTTTCAGCTTTTCTTTGTAAGTGGGAGACACATGTGGTTTGTTTAGAGCAGGAGAGAGGGAGTGCAGGGAAGAAGAATCCCAGAGTGATTGACAGGCGGCAGGAGCTACACCGCTGCATGTTACATGTGGCCCATCCGGCCCTTGGGTGAATTTATAACTGTATTGTGGAAGGGCTTAGCCAGAGAAGGAGACCAATGGGACACAGAGACAATTGTCTTTATCTCCCTTGGAGGAGGTACTGTTTAATTATAGAATGAAAATAAGCCAGAAATGGATACCAACTACTTAATACATAAATTAACAACCCTGCCATGAGTTGATAATTTAAGCTGTTTGGTCTTGAAATAACAACTCTATTTCATGTAAGACTGGGAATTCTGAATAAAGGTTTATCTTATTGCTTTTATGCCATTAAATAGAAACTTGAAAGTTGACAGAGCCTCAGCAGATCCCAGTTTTGTGAACACGCAGACCAACCTCCAGCTGGGGAATGTCTATTGTACATCTCCTCAATACCCAGCAGATACCAAATTACAAGGCAGGGGATCAGCAGAGGCACTTTTACCAGCCTCCTGGTCCTGAGAGAGAGAGAAAGAAAGATTTTTTTTTATTTGTCCTTAAACCTGTTATTTGTTAATTAAAGGAAAACCTGCCCAGGTGAGAGGTAAACCCACAACCCTTGGAGGACCAGGATGGAAGGACTGTCCTCCCTGACTCAATGGGATTCCATGATTTAGAGAGAGCAGCCTTCTAGCATGTTCAGCTACTGAGCTGTCTCACTGGGGAATGCTTTAGATTAACAAATGAGAACATTCTAACATTACCGGAGGGATTATTACATCGCGTTAAATATTTCATTTATCTGACATTGCCCTACTGACTCACTGCTATAATTTATTAAATCGGCCTCCCAGTGAAATGATTTGATAGTTTCTCACAGTGGGACTCAACTTTCAAGGTCCTCTTCTCTCTTCCTTGAAAATATGCTCCTTTTCTTTCTGCTTCCATCTGGCTCCTGTTTCCCAAGAGTGGCATATGGGAACTGGTGAGGTCCTGGTTGAGAGGTGCTCTGATTTGGATGAGTGTCACCACAGGTCCATGTATTAAAGTCTTGGTTCTGGGGTGGCACTACTGGGAGATGGTGGAGTGTCTTTAGGAGGTGGGGTCTAGCAGAAGGTACTTAGAGTCATTGGAGGTACGCCTTTAAAGGAGATTAGGAGAGCCTAACCTCTCCGTCTCTCTGCTTTCTGGCTCCTAAGGTAAGTGGTTCACTCCACTATCTGCTCTTGCCGTAATGTGATACCCTTCCCAGGACCCCAAAGAATGGGCCATTTGATCATGGCTTCTCTAAAACTGAGAATCAAAATAAATCTTCTCTCTTTATAAGCTAATTAATTCAGGTATTTCATTCTAGTAACATGAAGCTAACTATTACCAGAGCTCAATGGGGAAGAGCGGTGAAGGGAGATTGGGGTCCAGCAGAGCTGATGTTGGTGGACATCTGGTCAGTCTGGTTGTCAATCAGTTCTCGGATGTCTGGGATCCGAAAATGATGCTGCCAAAAGTATGATACCAAATGAGCAATTTTGCACTAAAAGAAATTGGGAAAACCTTAGAAGCTGCCTCAGAATCAAGGACTTTCTAACCTTCTCTCTTTTCTCTTGTGCAAGAGTAGGGAAGGGCTCTCTCTGGAATTCTTTTATCTGACTCGAGAAACATCTTCAAAAAGGAATTCAATTGCCTTAAACTCTTTCCCTAGAAATCTCACCAAATAACCAGGAAAGATGAGCCACCTAAGACAGGAGATCAAAATCCTTGCCACACAAAAATGGGACTTTCCTCTTCTGGGAACAGCTCAGAAAAATACCTGGGAGACTTAAATGCCTAACAAGACTACCAGTGAATTTCCAACCCTCGTCTTCTCTTAATTCCTCCGGAGCCCAGAGGAACTCTGTCCTGAGCTATTGTCTGTTTTCTGCAATCATTTATAATCATTTACTGCTGCCAAAGTGATTTACTATTACTAAGAATTGCCTACACTGCCTCATTTCCTTCTCCCCTGTGTAAAAGGGCATATCAGCTTCAGAGCCTCATTGGGTTGTTGAGTGATCATTCTCCTATGATGACTTTTTCTCTTGTTTATCTGTCTATTGTCAGTTAATTCTGGCAAACCTCCAAAGAGTGGGGGAGAAATTTCCTGCAATCTGGTAATACGCATGGAAGGAGGGGGCAGTCTGCAGCTCCAGGTATCTGAGGCTGGAGCAGACAGAAAGGACAACTTTTATTCTTGCAGTAGTTGGGATGCCCCCATCAGAGGTCATCAGCAGGGATGGTCCCATGGAAAGCATCTTGGTGGGACAGCAACACACCTTTGCCTCAGTTTTCCCAAATACAGATTCTTTCAGTACCTAAGGCCTTTATCATTTTATTGGATGAGTAATAGAACAACTATTATATGCTAGGTATTTCAGGATCATTGAAGATCAAGGCTGGTCCCAGAATTCAGGGCCTGACAGGCAAGTGATATAATTGCTTTTGTCTTGTGCTGGTTGCATTAGAGATAGTGTTTTCAATCTTCCCTGCCATGATAGGCATTATAATGACTATGCTATAAATGAGACATGAAGTATATTTTGTGAGTTCACACAGCTAGGAAGCTGCTGGCCTTGCACTTGGATTTAGACATTTGTGGCACCAGAGACTGCCATTTTTGTCACAGAAGAGAATCTATTCAATACTATACAAATAAAACACAAGGACTGCTATCCTTTATTCGGCTCGACAAAGTCAAAGGGCGGTGTCCACCCACCTTGGGCTTCCTGTTGAAGGGGTTAAGATATAATACTTCATCTTTTTGCTCATTTCATTGAGGTCTAATGGGATGTTTTCAAGCTTTCCCCTGAAGAACTGAGATCTGTGGCCTTGCGCTCTTTCACTGCAGCTGTTTCCCATAGCATGTGATACCTAATAAGCCTTCATCCACCTGAAGATTGGGACAATATTCATTCTGGGAGGCTTTAGAGAGGGAAGCATGGAATCACCACATGATTTCAGGTCAATAGGCAATTTTCATCATTTTTCAGATATTTTAGTAACTTGGATGAAAAGCCCCCATTATACCATACGTCATCTGAAGTGTTAAGTTAGGGAGCCCAGGCCTTTGCGTGGGTCTTAGGTGTATGTGATCCTACCATTGTCTCAGAGAAAGGCCCGCAGAATCTGAGCTCATCGAAGCTTGTGGAAGCAATTTTATTTGTAAAACACAAATGATCTTCCATTCCCAATCCTAACTTTGTCTTTCTGTTAGATGTAACTCAAAAACAGCCTTCAGTGGCATTTGAAAGCTGAAAATGTCATGTCTGCATGGACTTTATCCTTTACAGTTGGATGCTCTACCTCCCCTGGGTGGCACTGCTCCTGCAATTACAATTCCCTTGTGGTTTTCTGAGTGTTCTTTTGATTAGATCCACAAGGATAGGTTACACTGAGGAATGTTGTATATCTTACAAGTGGTTAACTGATCTGCAATGACCTCAGAATAGGAAGGGAGAGAAATGATGCTCTCCTGTGACTCACATCTCAAAAGAATTATCATCTTCTAATGGAATAGATGTAACCAAAACAATGTTTCTTCAGCTCCTTAAAACTAGACAGCATATCAAAAACTGGGCCAAAGTTGATATCATAAAGTATGAGTAGTGGCTATATCAGGATGGTGGGAATAAGGGTGATATTAACTTTATTCTTGATATTTTTGGGATCATTTAGTGTATGTCATTGGCATGCAATCATATTATGATCAGGACAAACATAGTACATTTTGTTGAATCTTAGCTTATGAAATGTTACCCAAAAATGCACATCAAACTGTTTTCGTGTTACTCACATGTGGGATATTTAAAAGCTAGAGATATAAAATGAGATTCCCAAAAAGTCTCAGGCTTTGTCTCTGGCACCTTGGTAAAACGACAGTGAAAAACCCACTTGACACAACTGAAAGCTCTTGGTACCATATTTTCTAAAAATGTGTGTGCAGATGCATCTGTGACATGGCGCATAGAAATCCAAAGAGGGGAGGAGTCTCTGAGTCACTCATTTTCCAAACCAGAATGTTTGCCAACCCTAGATGAACATAAGTGTTAAATTTTGGTATCTTTTTAAAACAGGAAGAAAAGGTGTCAAAGTCCACAGTGTGTCCAAAGTGAGACAGACTTCTGTCCCCCTGCCTTGAAAAAAGAAAGACCAAGTCCATCCAAATGGCTAGCCCTCAGGATAAGGTGAAACTGGAAATAAACCCCATCCAACCTGAAAGATATCTAGAGAAACCGAAGATTTGTGTCTGGGAAAAGGAAAAAAAATCACCTAGACTTTACAATAATATACCAAGTCTCAAGTATGTATACAGCCAAAATTTGTACCATAAGGCTTGTTCAAGGTTTGAATCCTATAAATTAGCTTAAAGCAGTACTATGTAGGTGAAATACTTAAAAAAAAAAAAAGCAGAAACAAGTGCACACCCTCCCTAAAAAACTGGAGAACTCTCACACCCTGTCTCCTTCAAATTAGATTTCAACGGATTCTTCAGCTTAAGTTCCACAATCAAAATTTGCAACGTTTACAAGGCCTATGACCAGAGGGCAACAGAACCAAAATGAGAAGAACTGGAATAAAATGTTCAATATTGGAACAACCAGACATTGGACATTGTATTACTCTGTTTTCTGTTAATATAGCAAAATACCTGAGGTTGGGTGATGTATAAAGAAAAGAGTTTTATGTAGCTCACAGTTCTGGAATTTCAAGAGACAGATCATCAAAGTAATAAAACAATGAAAAGATATCCAGCCCATGGACTTAACAAATATCTATAGAATATTCCACCCCAAACTGCCTGAGTTTACCTTTTTCTCAGCAACACATGGATCCTTCTCCAAAGTAGATCATATTCTAGTTCACAAAGGAAATCTCAGCAAATATAAAAAAAGTAGATACTATTCCATGTATCCTATCAGACCATAATGCCATGATCCTAGCAATTAACAGCAAAAAATATAACAGAAAACACATATATACATAGAGACAGACTAATACCTGATTAAATGAAGAATGGATCTAAGGAGACATGAGAGCAGAAATCAAGAAATTCTTGGAAGTGAATGAGAACGAAGACACAATATATTGAAAACTCAAGGACAGCATGAAAGAGGAAACTTTATAGCACGGAATGCCTGCATTAAAAATCAGGAGAGATCCCAAATAAATAAGCTCTACCCCAAATCCCTACAAAGGAATAACAATCTAATCCCAAAGCCAGCAAAAGGCAGGAAATAATGAAGATCAGAGCTGAAATCAATGAAATCTAAAACAAACAAACAAACAAAAACTAATAAAAAGAATCAATGAAACAAAGAGCTGGTTCTCGCCAATTTCACTAAAAGCAGGAAGGAAATGAAAAAAATCAACAATCACCAATGAAAAGGGAGCAATCACTACTGACCCCATGGAAATCCAAGGGACTATCAGACCCGATTTTGAAAAATTATATGCCTCTAAATCAGATAATCTGGAACACATGGATACATTTCTAGATACATATAACATTCCTGAATTGATGCAGGATGATATTGAAATCCTAAACAGCTCAATTACAAGCAGTGAAATCAATATAGCAATTAACAGCCTTCCGAGGAAGAAAAGCCCAGGACCTGATGGATTCATGCTGAATTTTACCACAACTGTGAGAAGAGGTAACACCTCTCATTATTAAGCTATTCCAAGAAATTGAAAAGGAAGGAACTCTCCCAAACACTTTTTATGAGGCAGCCATATGATACCAAAACCCAACAAAGACACATCAAAAAAAGAAAACTACAGAAAAGTATCCCTGATGAACATCAACACAAAAATTCTTAATAAAGTTCTAGCAAACCATATTCAAAACACACTAAGAAGATAATCCATCACAATCAAGTGGGCTTCATTCCAGGGATGCAGGGCTGGTTCAACATATGCAAACCAATAAATGTGATTCATCACTTAAATAGAATTAAGGACAAAAACCAAATGATCATCTCAATTGACAGAAAAGGCTTTTGATAAAATACAGCATCCATTTATGATCAGAGTAAATAGGGATCAAAGGATCGTATCTTAACTTTGTAAAGGTATATATGACAAACCCACACAGATAATACTAAATGGAGAAAAGCTGAAAATATTTCCACTAAACTTGGGAACAAGACAAGTCTGCCCACTCTCACCACTTTTATTCAATGTAGTCCTCAAGACCGAAGCTGAAGCAATCAGGCAAAAGAAGGAAATCAAAGGAATAAGAAAAGGAAGAGAGGGGCCTGGAGCAGTAGCTCGGTGGGTACGGTGCTTGCCCAGCATGCACAAGTACCGAGTTCAAACCTCAGCATCACATATGCAACGAAGTCTCGGAACAACGAAAGCCACATGAAAAACTAAATAAAAATTGTTTCTCTCTTCTCTCTCTCTTTCTCTCTCTCTCTCACTGTCCCTCTCTCTTTAAAAAAAAAAAAAAGAATAGGAAGAGAGGACGTCAAAATATCCCTATTTGCTGATGACATGATCTTATATCTGGAAGACCAAAAAAATTCCACCAGAAAACTGGTTGGGCTTATAAATGATATCAACAGCCGTAAATCAATAGCTTTCCTAGATGCTAATAACAATATGCAGAAGAAGAAATCAGGAAATCGGTCCCATTCACAATATCCTCAAAAAAAATACTTTGGAATCAATCTAACAAAGGAAATAAAAGATTTCTACAATGAAAATTATCGAACATGGAAGAAAGAAATTGAAGAAGATCTGAGAAGATGGAAAGATGTTCCACGTTTTTGGTTAGGCAGAATTAATATAATTAAAATGACCACTCTGCCAAAAGCACTGTACAGATTCAGTACAATCCTCATCAAGATGGGAATGTCATTGTTTGCAGAAAAAGCAATTCTCAAATTCATTTGGAACCGTAAGAAACCCAGAATAGCCAAAACGTTACTAAGCAAAGAAGACAACGCAGGTGGTTTCACAATACCAGATCTAAAACTATACCATAGAGCTGTAGTGACAAAGACAGCATGATACTGTTATAAAGATAGGAACGATGACCAATGGAATGGAATAGAAGACTCCGAGACAAACCTACAAATCTTTAAACAACTGAATCGAATTGAAATGGTTCAAGGAACTAGGAATTAAATCAGCTACCACAGAACTGCTAGAAGAAAAATTAGGACCAACAATCTAGCATATGGGAGTAGGAAAAGACTTTCTCAACAAGACTCCCAAAGCAAAAGAATTAAAGTCAAGAATCAATGAGCTGAATGCCATTAAACTAAAAAGCTTTTGTTCAGCCAAGGAAATGGTCAAAACTGTCAAGAGAGAACCGAAAGAATGAGAGACAATCACATCATGGCCTGTGATTCCTCTGACAGGGAACCAGTATCCAAGATTTACAAAGAACTGAACAATTGGATATCAAAAACATAAACAATCCAATCAAAAAATGGGCCAGAGAGCTAAACAGAAACTTCTCAACAGAGGAAATGAACAAGTCAATGAATACAAGAGTAAGTTTCCTAAATCACTAGAAATCACAGAAATTCAACTTAAAACTACATTAAGATTTCACCTCACTCCAGTCAGATTGGCAAAGATGAAGAATATAAACAATAGCAGATGCTAGAGGGGTTTGGGGGAGATAGGAACACTAGCACAAGGAACTGCAGACTGGTACAGCTGCTCTGGAAAGCAATGTTAAGTTTCCTCAAAAAATTAGGGATGGATCCACCATACGAACCATCTACTCATCCCTCTTCTGGGTATTATCCCAGAGGAGTTAGAATCAGCACATTCCAACAACACAGCAAAATCAATGCTCATAGCAGCTCAATTTACAACAGCTAAATTATGAAATCAACCCAGATGCCCTTCACTAGATGAATGGATCCAAAAACTTGGAGATATATATATACACACACTGTGGATTTCTACTCAGCTATTAGAAACAATGATATTACAGCCTTTGAAGGTACGTGGATGGCAATGGAAGAAATTAAGTTAAACAAAATTAGCCAAACCCAGAGACTCAAAGGTCAAATGTTTTCCCTCATTGTGGAAGCTAGAGCAAAACCCACGCTTGTTTGAAAGATCCCGCTCATGTACTATACTCATCAAAGATTAACCGTAGATATGTAGTGGGGAAAGGAAGAAGAGCAAGGGAGGAAAGAGGGAGGGATTTGGGGGAAATCAATAATGTAGCTTAGTCTTTACTCCCCCAGAGAAAAACTTATGCAATCATTTCGTTCTGGAAAATGCACAATCTTACGTGTGTGCGTGTGTGTGTGTGTGTGCATAAAGACATTTATATCTGTTATGGGAGATATATAGAAAAGTCAAGAGACTTGGGGTAGATGATGTGGGGGTGATTCTGGATTGGGATCGGGGCATATCAAATCACTACTACATATGTATTTGTGATTGTACAAAAACTCAACTCCTCAATAAAAATTTTTAGAAAAGATAGAATAGGGACAAAAATAACTGCTGTAAATTTTCCAGAATTGATAAAAACATTAATCCAAAGATTCAGGAATCTAGTTAAGTTCGATTAAGCCAGATAAAATCAAAATGAAACACTAAGAAACAACACAATGAAAATGGAAAGCAACAAAGGGAAAAGTCATGAACTGAGTCACAGAAAAAAGATACATTCTCTAAAAATAACAAGCAATTAGGATGAGAACTTACTTTTTAAAAACAGCAGTGAAAGACAACATACATGTGCAAAATGAAAGGAATGGAAAAGAAAGGTCAGTCTAGAGTTATCAACCGGACAAAAATACCTTCAGGGCTGAGAATGTAACTCAGTGGTGGAGCGTTTGCCTAGCATGTGCAAGGACCGGGGTTTGAAAGCCACCACTGTCTCTCCCCTACACAAATCATTCAACAAAAAAGGACTAAAAAGTATATTTTTAGGTAAGTAAAAATGAGTAGTATCTTTCAATATCACTAACATACTCTAAACAAAGAAAATTCAAGAGACTGTATGATGGTCTACGAAGAATGATTCCCAGGTGGGCATGGTGGCACACACCTGCAATCCCAGTGACTTGGGAGGCTGAGGTAGGAGGATTGTAAGTTTGAGGCCAGCCTCAGCAACTTAGCAAGATCCTAAGCAATTTAGCAAAACCCTGTCTCAAAATAAAATATAACAGGGATGGGAAAGTGGTTCTGTGGTTAAGTGCCCCTGGGCTCAATACCTGGTACCAAAAACAAAATGAAAAGAATGATTTCCAAATGGGAAATTGAAACTGAGAGAGAGGGAGAGAGTGGTAAAGAAAAAAATAGGCTATATATAAGGGGGAAATTGAACACATATCAACTTACAAATAAATCATAAAATGTTTCTCTTCTTAAAAAAAGAAGGAAAACTAAAATACAAAATATGACCAAAAATGTGTAGTCAGTAATGAAAGATATATAGTTCCCCATTATGTGTACATTTTTGCTTTCAGTGCTTTCGGTTGTTTATCATAGGCTGTAGTACAAAAATATGAATGGAAAATTGCAGAAAGAAATACATGGTTCATAATGGGGTTTTTTTGTTTTGTTTTGTGAGATTTTTTTTTTTTGTACTAGAGATTGAACCCAAGTCCTCTTAACCATCACTGAGTCACTTCCCCAGGCCTTTTCTATTTTTTATTTTGAGACAGGTTCTACTTTGCTTAGGGCTTCACTAAGTTACTAAGGCTTGCTTTGAATTTGCAATTCTCCTGCCTCGGCCTCCAGAGCCACTGTGATTACAGGCATGCGCTACTGGTATTAGAGGGAGGCACCACCTGTGGGTTCATAAACTTTTAATTGCCGTTCTGAGTAGCATGATGAATTCTCACATAATGCTTATAACATGAATTATCCTTCTGTCCAGTGTATCCACACTGTGTATGCTACCTGCCCCGTGACAGTTGAGAGGCCACATTCATATAACTCTTTACCATATACTGTCATAATTGCTCTATTTTATTAGTAGTGGTTAGTCTTTTACAATGCTAATGTGTATAAATGAAATATTGTTATCTGTTTGTACGTGTAGAGAAAAAAAGTACATAGAGGGTTTACTACTATTAGAGTTTCAGGCACCTACAAGGGGTACTGGAATGTGTCCCTTGTATATGTTGGGAAGGGACAACTGTAAACAGAATCAAAGTTTTTTAATGATCTTGTGGAGGAAGACTGTAAAGAAGAGGATTAACTGTAGACTTTGATAAATACACACTAGGAAAAAAGCTGCATAACTTTCCAATTAGTAGAGGGAGAAATGAAATGAGAGAAATTCAGCTTGAAGTAAATTAAGAAAGGCAAGAAGCAGCCCAGAGATGACAGGGCAAGCAGGATCAAATATATAGCAGAAAAAAAATCTCAATTCCATAAAGAATTTAAAGCACCAATCCCGGAACACTGTGATTATTACCCTTAGATATGTTGGAAAAAGAAAGAATCAGAAGCTCATTGGCTTTCTTCCTCAAGTCATTACTGTGAATGTGGGATCATTTGTCTCTTTGAGAAGGATCAATCTTCTTCACAACCATCCTACCATCAGAACTATTCTAAGGGGCTGGAGCGGTGGCTCAGTAGTTACGGCGCTTGACCGGCATGCGCAAGTACATGGGTTCAAACCCCAGCACCACGTACACAACTAAACATCAGAGCAATGAAAGCCAAGGGGAGAACTCAATAAAAATTGATTCTGTCTGTCTCTCCCTCTCACTGTCCTTCTCTCTTAAAAAAAAAAAAAAAGAACTATTCTAAAGCAAAGATCACATCCTCTGAACCCATTCAAGGATTCCCTGTTGCTACAGTCTGGATGTGGTGTGTTCGCACTAAAACGCACATTGAAATTTGATTCCCAGTGTGGCAGTGTTGGGAGCTGGGGTTTTGGAAGGTGATTGGGTCATGGGATCAGAATCCCCATGAATGGATTAATATTTTTTCGTGAGCTTGGTGTTAGCTCTTGTGGGAGCAAGTTGTTTATAAAGTGAGGCCAGCTCCTTTATCTCTAACCCCTTTCTCTCTTCCCTACTCACCAATTTCTTTTTATTTTTTTCATAATGCAGAGAGCAGAATGTGGCTGACCAGAAGCCAATTAGATAACTGTTCCATGCTCTTGGACTTTCAGTACTGTGAGCCAAAATAACCTCTTTCTTTTATAAATTACTCAGCCTCAGATATTTTGTTATAGCAACAGAAAGTGAACACCAGGGGTCATAAAGGAACAAACCTCAGAATCAATGAGATACTCCAGGAATTGGCAACTTTTCCTGAAAAGACCAAGAGGATAAACATTTTAAATACTGCAGGCCACTAAGTTCTCTATTGCTTCTACTCAGCTCTATTGTAGTGCAAAAGCAACCACATACAATCTGTAACCTAGTGAGCATGGCTAGATTTCAATAAGCTTGGTTTACACAGATGGGCAGTAAACTAGATTTGGTGTGCAGGTTGTGGTGTGCAGGTCCTAATCTCGTTCCTGAAAAACAATAAATGGTGTTGATTTATCTTGTCCAACAATATTAATTCCAGCTTTTACATAGACTGGGGAAAACCCCTCCACAGTTTGGTCTCTGTGGCAACTGACCCCACTGGCCACATGCAAGGAGCTATTTCAGGCAGCGGTGGAGTGTGCCAGGGAATTCACACATCACCATATGGCATCCACAATGCTGCAAAGCCACTGTCACCAGAAAGCAGAGGAGAATCTGGTCACTCAATGAGGTGCCATCTTTTGACAAGCGTTGCCCACAGGCGTGTCCTGTAACTGAGCTTAGGTAATGCTGTGATATCAGCCCCCAAGGACATGGAAACCCCACTGGGTAATGTCCCCATCCAGTAAAAGGATTAGCCCTACCAGAACGTATTAATAAATATGGTGGAGGACGGACAGGTGGCTCTACCTCATGGCTCTTTAAATGAGAGGCAAGTGAGTGACACTAATCCCCTGAAACCTCTTAACAAGGAATGCCAGAACAGCATTTCAAACCCACAGCTCCTGAAGATATCTGATCCCGGAACCATGTCTCAGTGAGGGGAGGGGATCCCACGAGAGCCCTGGAACCAGAGAGGGTAGCAGCTGACTCGGACCTCTCACACAGCAGAAATGACTTGGGTGACTCGGAATAGAAACCAGAGCCAGAAATAGAAACAGGAAGGGCTGCTGCAGCGGGAAATGAAATCCTAATAAATGAAGACCTTTATGAAGTGATGAATGTAAGGCTGGGAAGAAAAGAATCTCAGGCTGCCAAGAAATAATACAAGGCAGGAAAAAGTCGCCCAGAGTTTGGGGATGACACAGGAAGAATTTGCAATGGACTCTGCCCAGGCACCCTGGGAGAGCTCTTGACCTCTTACCAACTGGTTACCTGTCCTCGGCAACATGCAAACTGAGGGCGTGTGGACTCTGCACTGACAAGGATATCGTGGAGCATGGAAGTCCCCAGGGAATGAGATCAATTTTGCCCTACATTGAAATTTTTTTTCCTTTTGACTCAGAGTTCATAGTGCAGAAAGTGCGCTCTATGTCAGCAGCCTGAATAATTCATCTGGGATGCGCAAGCGTCATCCATCACGTTCAGCATTTTAATCCAGCATTCTGTCTGAAGCTCGAAATGACAGAGCTGCCACCATATGTGAAACCTGCCTTTGCTCTGCTTACTGTTTCATTTCATCCTTGATTTGTTATCACTTTCAGAGGCTCTGAGCACACGATTGAAGGGCTGAGTGCATGCCTACAACAGTCCTTAAACTGTCTTCGATTTTCACAGCCAGCTATTTTCACAGAGTTGCTACAGCTGAAACCAGCGTAAAAGCATTCACATTCATTCATGGAAAAAAGTAATCAGTAAAATGCCACTACAGTTATGAAGTCTTGCTTGAATCAGAAATCATAGATTTTGTATCAGGATGGTTTTGTGTGTCAATCTGTGAATGGTGAGATGCCCGGGAGCGTTGGATGCAGTGGCTTGATAGTACCCACCCTTGCTGTCCGGTGTGGGCTGTGATCCTGCAGCAGGTCACAGACAGGGCCTGGCAAGGCACAGGGATGGCTCCAAGCCTTAACCCTCAGCCAGGGGATAAGAAACAGCAAACACCAAGGAAGGCACCCACACTCACAGCCCAGGGCTGGCACTGCGAGCAATGAGCTGCGCTCCTCAGTGACTCTGACTCCCATGCCGTGGGGCGAGTTTGGGTGTTACCCACCAGGGACGCACACAGCCCTGTGGGACCATGTGTGCAGCTACAGTGCAAAGCCTGTAACTTGAGGGTCCAACCTCAGGCCATCGGGACACACAAGACTAAGGCTCTCCTGGAGGAGCACGTTGGTTCTACTACAGGAAGGGACCACTCTCACCATGACAGCAGGGACCTTGAAGGGGTGGAGAAGGAGCAGAGGAGGATGTCAAGGAACAGGCTTCCCCAGAACCACATGGAGACTCTGCTCCCATAGCTCCTGGCCTGGCAGGAGGAGAGGAGGGATTGCACTGGGCAAGGGTCGGCCACCTATCCTAGCTGGGATTTGACCTGCCCCTGGCAGACTGCGATGAAGCCTGTGAGACTCAGTCTGCTCCGGCTTCACCCACCTCCACTCTCCTTTCTCTTGTTTTCTTCACCTATGACTCCCCACTAACTTGCGATTCTCCTGCAAAGTCCTTGCCCTATGAGCCACAATGACACATGCCTGTGGGCATCCTCTGCCCAACAGATGACTGCGGGCACATGCTTGTCTCACTTCCCTTCTAGGTGGAAACGAGAACCAATTAACAGGGTCATGGTAAAGACTAATTAGGAAATGTAAACCACTGTCGGTTACTGTAGACCAAGTCCCCACCTTCTCTGGCCTCTTCTTGGATGAGGCAAAGCCCGTGTCAGGGATCAGTGTTGATACCAAATGGCATTGTGGTATGCTGGAATGTTTGTGTTGCCTGCCTTTCTCTCTTTCTCTCTCGCTCTTTCCTTCCTTCCTTCTTTCTTTTTTTCTTTAAGAGACAGAAAGAAAGAATCAATTTTATTTTGTCCTTCATCTGGCTTTCACTACTCCAGCATCTAGCTGCGTATGTGGTGCTGGGGTTTGAACCTGGGTCCTCATACATGCCAGGCAAGGTCAATACCACTGAGCCACCACTCCAGCCTGCATGCTCTCTTTCTTAAAGAAACATGCAGGTATACAAACTGGATTTAAGCACCAGTAACAATATGACTCTTTATTTCAGTCTTTTCTTATCAAATTCTGAGTGAAGAACACTTTTGCATACTATTTAGGAGGAAAAGGAAGGGACTACCTGTAGTCACAGGCCCGGTGTCCCTTGCGGGTGATCAGTAAAGCATACATGAGAATTGAAGTGGTACAGGGCTTCAGAGCCAGGACACCGCAGTCACAGACCTGGACTCAATGCTCAGCTCCTTGAGTCACTAGATGGACAAGTAATTTAAGTTCTCCAAGTCTCAGTTTCCCAGCCTGTAAAATAAGGTAATAATGGTAACTTTGTAACAGATCTGGCAAGATTCAAATGGACCTGACTCACAGTAAGCATTCAATAAATGTTATTTATACTTGTGTTATTATCACTATTTAACCATTATTATTATTTATTCCACACTAAGCAACATATGTAGATAAACTGCAGGAACTAGCTAATGTCCTCTACCAAGCAAACAGTGGAAGAGATGATATGGCCCATGGTGGCCCTCCTGTCCCCAAGCTAATCATTTATTTATTTAACTCATGACTGTGAGTTTAATTATGCATGTACTGTTAATGTTAAAGTTAACCTAAGTAAGTGATGTGCGCTTCATTCATAGGTTTATTCTTTGGCTCCCCAGGACAATATTTTTTAACATAACACTATTCGGTTGTGCATGAAAAGGCACTCCTTAACGTGGCATTTCGTTGGAAAAACAAATTTCAACTAATGTGCAATTCACAAATTAATCATTTCTAACAATTAGATACGGATGCATTTCTAATATTCATATCTGATTTGATATAGGGTGTTAGGTCCTCAAGGTGAGCCAGCAAGTTACTCTTACTCCTGAGTAACACAACAGTAAGATGAAGTAGCTACACTGCCCGTTGACACAGGGTGGGAGGCAGACACTGCATTACACTATTAAGAAAGTCTCATTTTTGCACAAAACTCAAAATAATGTCAACACTTTGAGTTTAAAGAAATCATCAAGAGTAATCATTTTTATGTTGATAAATCCTGTGAATTTTGAATTATGCTTACATTATTTTTACATGGTTAAGTCATTTTTAACACTGTCTTAGACAGCATAATTATAGAATGTTAGCTTGGAACTTAGCCTACCCAGATCTCATAAATGCAGCTTTATGCAATGTTGTGTGCCCAGTAGAATCAGTGCATTGTCTTCTTCCAAATATTTCACATATGTCCTCAAATGTATTATTTTAAGAGACTTTTTCTTCTCTTCCCCTTTGCGTCTTGTTTTCCCAAAGTACAGTTTTAAAAGTGAGTTGTTAGCAAGTTTGGTAGATAGTCTTTAAACTGCAGTGATACGTGAGTAGAACAAGAAATATCAAATCAGAAATTATTCCTTACATTTCTATTCCCCCCAGGAGGAAGAACTGCAAGATGGAAGAACGCCTGTCACCATCAAAGCTCATAGAGAGGAAGTAATTTCCCAGGGAGAAGGTAACATTTCGTGGCTGCCTCTGCCATTTAAAGTAGGAGTGCACAGTTTGTTTAAACGACCTTCTATTAGCAAGACATAAACAGCAATCAGAATATTTGACCCAGATGTGCAGAAAGTAAGCATACATACACATCCATAGAACTTTTTCTTTGGTTCAAATATCCTGTGCAGAAAACCAAACTAAACCAAGCAAATAACAATAGAAAGAAACAATGGATCACATCCTGCCATTGATACCAGAAAGGAAGTTCCCACTGCCTCCGTGAACTGTGTAAACACAAATCACAGGTCACGGGTGGTTTCTCTGCCCCCAGCTGACAGTACCTAAGGCACCAAACCTCCTTTTTGTGCACGTCATGGGTTCCATGCCTGTGCAGAGAAAGCAAGTTGGGGCCAGAAGAGAAAAGAATATTTAGTGAGTTTGTGTTTGTTTCTACACAAATTGGAAAGACATGAGTAAGAAAAGCAATAGAAGATGCAAGACAACAGAATAAAGAGAAGCTCCCTGGGCCAAAATGCCCTGGACTGAAGCAAGTATTTGGTAGTGTGTAGGCAGGAGGAGAAGGTTCAGGACTTACTCCTGAATTATATTCATCAAATCTTTCATTCTAAAGCGCACTTATTAGAATGACAGATTGAAGGGAAATTTCCCTGCTCAAAGTTCCCAGAGGAAATCTAATGTGAATGTTGGTTTTGTTACCCATTGCTCTAGTTTTAAACATGCATGCAGCTGGATAACTTAGTGCGATTGTTCATTAAAAATGGAGAAAGAGGGCTGGAGTGGTGGTTCAGCAGTTACAGTGCTTGCCCGGCATGCACGAGTACATGAGTTCGAACCCCAGCACCACATACACAAGGAAGTCTCAGAGCAATGAAGGCCATATGAAAAACTAAATAAAATTGATTCTCTCTTTCTCTCTCTCTCTCTCTCTCACTGGCCCTCTCTCTTAAAAAAAATGGAGAAAGAAAAAAAGGAAGGGAAGATGGATGGCGACTTGTTATATGAACTGAGATTTTGTATGACACCAACATGGCTCTGTGCTTGATGACTGATTAAAACTGCTGCCCATGAGGAAAGTGGGCAAGGGGAAAGTTAGTGGGTGAAGGCAGAGGGGCATAAGTGTCCACTGGGAACATGTGTTCCTCCTAGCTCAGATTTCCATCAACCAGTAACGTCAAGGGCTTTCACAAGTACAGGTGTGAGATCTAGATTCAGCAATATCTCATTGAGTCAGCATCTGGAACTAAGCACTAGGGGGAGTTTCCCGGAGTAACATAAAGAAGACAGTATTTTACAACCAAACCCCTCTGCAATGGATATACTTATCTCTCACTGCAGCCCTGTATGGTTTGCCAGCATATTTCTCCAAGTCTTTCCTCCAATCAAGAATTTCCCTGTGGACTTTATTTTCTTTTTTAAGAGAGAAGGACAGTGAGAGAGAGAGAGAGAGAGAGAGAGAGAGAATCAATTTTTATTGAGTTTTTCACATGGCTTTCATTACTCTGACACTTAGTTGTATACGTGGGTGCTGGGGTTTGAACCCGTGTACTTGCATATGCCGGGCAAGCGCCATAACCACCGAGCCACCAATCCAGCCCCTCCCTGTGGACTTTAGAGTCATCATCCAAGTACCTACATAGCAGACCCATTTGAAAGTCTGTTTATCATTTTAAAAATAGTATATTGAAAAACAAACCACTGATATTCTCTCTCCTAAACTCTTCCTCTTAGTCAGTGACAGCTCTCGCCCTCCAATTGTTCATGATGAACACACTGAAGTTACTTTGGTTCTCTTTCCACTGTCACGTCTAGTCCTTCAACAGTTCTGCTAATGTTATTTTCAAATATCTCCTACCTGGACCACCACTTCTACTGCTTCCACACAAGTGCAAAGCACCACAATCGGCAACCTGAAATACGTCAATCCACTAACCAGTCTCCCTGCTGTCACTCTTTCCCCCAGTGTTTTCTCGGCCCAGCCATCCTAGTAACTCCTCTAAAATGTAAGTTAGATTGTAGTTTTCACCTCTATTTAAAACCTCCAGTGGCTCACTCAGAGCAAATCCAAAGTCCTTCCAATGGTCTAAAAAGCCATTCCCAAATGCAAATCAAAACTTCAATGAGATACCACCTCACTCCTGTTACAGTGGCAAAAATGAAAAATTCGAACAACAACAGATGCTGGAGGGGCTGTGGGAAAAGAGGAACACTGTCACACTGCTGGTGGGACTGCAAACCGGTTCAGCCACTATGGAAAGCAGTGTAGAAAATCCTCAAAAAATTATGACCCAGCTATCCCACTCCAGAGTATTTTCCCAAAAGAGTTAGAATCAGTGTATTATAGTGATGTGGCTTCATCAATGTTTATAGCAGCCCAATTTACTATAGCTAGACTATGGAACCAACCCAGATGCCCCTCACTTGACGAATGGATACAAAAACTTTGGTACATATATACAATGGAATACTACTTGGCCATTAGAGAAGACGATATTATGGTTTTTGAAATCAAATGGATGGAAATGGAAAGAATTTATGCTAAGTGAAGTATCCCAATCTCAGAGACTCAAGGGTCGAATGGTTTCTCTCATCTGTGGAAGCTAGAATACATTGGGAAGCAGTATGTTAGATGGCTAAGCTAATAATAACTTCAAATTGTATAATTCTCAACGAAACAAAGGGATGACTCCCTAGGATACTTGGAGGCATAAGGTGGGGGACAGAATCGGGGGAGGGCTTAGGAAGAACATCTAGGAGACTGGAGAGTGGGAATATGGGGGAATCATCTCAGAAGGAGATTTCTGACCTCCACGAGATATCCATTTAACTCAGGGGTTCTTCTGGGGGAAACAGCAACATGGGGAACCAAAGCTGGGCATCCATGACATGGCATTAGCCCTGGATAACTAAGTATATATACATTTGTTCTTGAATGTTTGATAATGTTTCCCCCTCAATTTTAACTCCATATTCATCTAATAAAAAATATAAAGAGCCATTCCCAATGTCAAACTGACCTTGTGACTCTCCCCGGTGTTCCCTGCCTTCAGCCACACTGGTTTTGTTGTGCTCCATGGGCAGGCTAGGCACACGGTTACTTTTGGGATGATTTCTCTGCTGTATGAGCTATTTTCCCTTCAAGTATCCACAAGACTGTCCCACTCACTGCCTATAGGTCTCAGCAACTTTCCTGATCATCCTACAGCAAATATCTCCTTCTGCCCTATTATTTCTTTTTATTTACATTTGAAGACCTCTGGTAGATAGTAGCAAATCCTATATACCCTACTTTTTCCCCTACATACATATACCTTTGATGAAGCTTAATTTATAAATTAGGTGAAATAAGATATTAACAATAACATATAATAAAATAGAGCTATTATAAAAATATACTATAATGAAAGTTATGTGAATGTGTTCTTTATCAGATCCAGAGCAGTGGATCTGATAACCAGGATGGATACTAAATGATTAATGGGTAGGTAGCATATACAGTTTGGATACACTAGACAAAGGGGTGATTTATACCCTGTTAGTAGAACAGTGTGAAATTTCATCACACTACTCAGAATGGCAACCAATTTAAAATGTATGAGTTATTTATTCCAGAAAAGCTCACAGGAGCCTTGATGTCCAGGGTTTTTATCCACACATGGAGGCATGGTATGGAGCCCCCACACGGCTACTTTAGTTCTACAGTTTTGAGTCTCTCCAGAGATCAGACCCAACGCCCCCACCATAAATGCCACCATTAGGATAGATTTTGCTGTGACTCAAGACCCCAGGAAAACAAAGACACTCTTAACAGGCAGGATATTCCAAGGGCTTAGAGGTTAATGCCCAAGGTCTAGGCCTTTTTTCCGAATATGCAGGTTCTCAACAGCCAGTGAATAGATCTGCTCCATTAGCTATTTATTGCACACATGCTGTGGGATTTTGTCAAATTTATTCTCAGCCTTTGCATGATAGGTGACAACTGGGAAGGAACCAAGCTCATGGAGCATGAAAAACTGAACCTGCTCATTCTTTCTTTGATTCATTTTTTTTTTTTTGAGAAAGAGAGAGAGAGGAAAGAGAAAATCAATTTTATTTATTGCACTTTTCATCTGACCTTCGTATCTCTGACTCTTAGTTGTGTGTGTGGTGCTGGGTTTCCAACACTAGGTCCTCACACATGCCAGGCAAGCACTCTACCACTGAGTCACCGCTCCAATCCTTGAACCTATTCATTCTGATCAATTTAAAGTGGAGTTACTAGAGGCTGGAGAAGAGGTTCAGTGGTAGAGTACTTGCCTAGCATGCACAAGGACCTGTATTTGAACCCCAGCACCACATACACAACTAAGTGTCAGAGAAACAAAAACCAGATAAATAAATAAAAATTAATGCTCCCTCCCTCTCTCTCTCTCTTAAAAAAAAAATGGAGTTATTTTCCTTTTTCAGCTTAGCAGAAAGTTAGTTAAGATGGTATTTATTGTGGCAGATTCATTATCAAGAGCTTGGTAAGTTCATTTACAAATCAATTCAACCAGCATGTTACATAGTCAAATGAACAATTAACATTATCTGTAGGAAGCTTGTTGTATACATTTCTTGGGGTATTAAAAAATTTCTTGTCTATGTCTGATAGGATTTCAATTATGATAAGAATTAAAATATAAGGGATATTTTTTATCATCCTTCTTAGATGGATTCTTTCTTTGTACTATTCCTATAATTTCCAAAGTGAAAATCTTTAATCTTCTCTTGCGCCTGAGGAAGGTAATATCAGAACTGGACTTTGACTTCTCAAAGTACTATGGCAAAAAGATTATTCAAGAATTTTTGTCTAACACAATTTTAACTGCTCTCAGATAACTGAGGTTAGTAAAAAGCAAATTAAAATCTTTAATTTCTGATTTCTATAATGTAGATAACATTAATTTGTGGCTTTAACAAAAAATGGAGGTAGAGAGAGGATCAATATTGTTAAAAAGCAAAAATACCAAAGGAAGAATTATTTTACAGCTTCATGTGTATCCTGCAGATGCTACTCTTGAAAATTTTTATGCATATGGACAGGGAAGCACTTTGGAGATGGTATGAATTTCATAATAACATTTCTTAACTTTGAATCATAACTATGCTCATTTTTTAAAAAGATGATGGGGAGAGAGAGAAAGAAAGAGTGAATCAATTTTATTTAGTTTTTCATGTGACTTTGGTTGCTCCAACACTTTGTTGTATATGTGGTGCTGGGGTTTGAACCTGTGTCTCTGAGCATGCCAGGTAAGTGCCATAATTGATGAGCCACTGCTCGAGCCCTGGGATTTTTTTTTTTTTAAGGAAAAGCAGATTATTTGTAATTTCATCTCTTTTAGAAACATAAGTCAGAGAATTTTTTAATTTTTTTAATTTGTTCACCATAGTCTTACACATTGGAGGGAACTGATGTTACATATTCATACACACATGGATATTGACACAGTAAGCTAAGGTCAATCCTAGTCCAGGTTCTCCACTACTTCATTCATTCCCCCATCTCATGTCTCCTTGTAATACCCTCATACTATAATTGGAAATGAACATATACATATACATTAATTTTTGAAATTTCTGAGTTTCTCTGCCTGCCTGTATATAGTTAGGCTTCTCATCAGAGTCCAGTGTTCCCAATTGTATTGATAAGCCCACATATCCCTCCCTCCCCTCTCTGCCTCACTCCCTTCTCCTGCAACCTTCATACTTAGGGTTCTCCAAGCTTATGCGAAATTTCAACTATGGTGAGTTTACTACTTAAACTTAGCCAGCTTTGATCCTGACTTAGGTTTTACTCTAGCTTCTACATATGAGAGAAAACATTTGACCCTTAAGTCTCTGTGTTTGGAACATTTCACTCAGCATAATTTTTTTTCCAGCCCCATCCATTTGGCTGCAAATGCCATGATGTTGTTCTAATAGCAGAGTAGAACTCCATTGTATATATGTACACAGTTTTTTAATCCATTCATCCAGCAAGGAGCATCTGGGTTGTTTCCATAGTTAGGCTGCTATAAACATTGATGTAGCTGTGTCTCTGTAGTATGCCGATTCTAGCTCTTTTGGGAAAATACCCCGGAGTGGGATAGGTGGGTCATAAGGTGGTTCCATCCCTAGTTTTTTGATGAGACTCACACTGCTTTCCAGAGTGGCTGTACAAGTTTGCAGTCCCACCAACAGTGAGATGGAATCTTAGTGCAGTTTTGATTTGCATTTCTCTGATTGCTATTGATGTAGAATATTTTCTCATATATTTATTAGCTTTTTGGACTTCCTCTGTTGAGAAGTTTCTGTTTAGTTCCCTACCCCATTTGTTGGTTGGATTATTTGTGTTTTGGGTGTTCAGTTTTTTGAGTTATTTGTATTTTCTAGATATTAGTCCCCTGTCGGAGGCACAGCAGGCAATGATTTTCTCCCATTCTGTAGGTTCTCTCTTGACACTCTTGACTAATTCTTTAGCGGTGTGGAAGCTTTTCAGTTTAATGGCATCCCACTCATTGATTCTTGGCTTTAATTCTTGAGCTATGGGAGTTTTGTTGAGGAAGGAAGTGCCTACACCAATATCATGGAGTGTTGATCTTATTTTTTCTTCTAGCAATTGTATAGTTTCTGGTTTAATTCCTAATTCTTTGTAAATCAGAGAAATGTTTAAGTCAATCAAATGACGAAATCAAGCAGAATTTTCCCTCTGAGTGTCCAACCCAAAAGAAAATTGGAGGAGGAATCCAGGCGATTTGGAGGTCTGTAGACTCCTCAGTTCGCCTTCAATACAGGCCTAGCTCATTTAATACTTTTGAATGTTAACAAAATTGAAATTATATTTTCTCCGATGCTGTGAGGAGACATTAAAGCACTCCTGCAGATCGCAACCCATCTCCACAATGTTTTTGCTTCACTTGAATAATCGCAATAATTATAAGCTCAGGTATCTATTTACTGAGGCATTAAATAAGAGGAAGACAAAGTAAAAAGAAATAGTCATAGAATTTCAGCACTGAAAAGAGTTTATAGTCAAGTCCACTGTAAGGTAAGTGCAATTATCTTACTTTGTAGAAAACGGAGGCTGAGAGAGATGGTGATCTGCACCTGCGCATACGCTTTCTCAATCACTCCTTCCTTTCCTTGTTCTTGAGCATCTGCTCTATGCTGATGCCAAAGTGGCAGAGATTGCCAGTGATCTCGGCAGCACCCAGCGATCAGCTGACTCTAGGACCCAGAGTTTTACCCTCTCCAGTGGGCACATATTCTGCTAGGCCAGGTTTTCTCTGGCCTGCCTTGTGACTGGAACACCGGGAGGTCTTGTCCCAGCTGCACGTCCCAGGCCCTGCCCTCGACCTACTGAATCTGAGAGCATATCAGGGGAATTGGGCCTCTAAATTTTTCACAGCTACCTAGATGAATGTAATCGTGGGGCCCCAGTGGTGCTCCAATCTGCTGACCAGGTTCAGGGCCCTCCCACCTTTCCCTGCCCTCTCTCAATTACCAGGCTCAGGGCCCCATTAGTTGATCAGACCCATAGCTGGCTGTTTAGGTAAGGGCCTACATCAGCATTTCTCAGCCCAGAGAGAGCAGCAGAATTACTACCTAAAGAGCTTGAAAAAGTAAGAAGTTTAGGTCTCACCCAGACTACTATTTCAGAATCTCTCCAACTGAGGCCCTGGGTTTGCTTTCTTTAAAATTCCATGGGATTCTGATGGACAGCCAGAGTTGAGGGTCGCTGCCAACCTGAGTCCTTTGAGAGCCCTGGGGAAGGACCCCAGCCAATAAAGGAGCAGAGCTCAGGATCCATGGTGCCACCATAGATAATAACATGCCCCTTCTCCCACCAGATACCTGCCCAACATTTTATGGTAGAAAAGAAAACAGGCAAATGCCATAGAGGCATTACAAATTAGACTTCTCTGGGACAGTAGAATTCATGGATTTTCCAATAGGTAAAAGCAAAACAAAGGAGTGCTGATTCTGCCGACCTGCTTCCCCATCTCTGTAGGCTTCTGTTACAGTATGTTTGGCAGGGAGGGGGTGTCTTCTTTGCCCATGGACTCAGGAGCATCTGGGGCAATAGCTGTGGCGTCCTTGAATTCTTCCCACCCCTTGCTTACACAGTCTCAGGACACATAGGTGCTCAGTAAGTGCCAAATGATCAACAGGTTTGCCTCTGTCCAGAGCTTTTCCCACTATCACTGGTGTGCTGGCATTCAGGAGACCGGAAGAGAACAGAGACTTCCCCAAAGAGGCAAGTCTGACACAGGGACTTCTGAGGAGCTCAAGTTACTGAAGAGCAGAATATGATCGTGTGACACCTGGTCAGCAGTTCTAGCCCCCATCATCAAAGCCAAAGCTCTGGACTGGGCTGTAGCTCAGTGGTAGAACACTTTCCTGGCACATAGGATGCTCTGGGTTCAATCACCAGCACCAAAAAAAATTTTAAAAATGAAAGGAAAAAGAAAAATTTTGGTGATCTTGCACTGTTCATGAATGCTTCTCTCACAAGTATCAGGAAATACTTTAATAACAGTTCCAATGTGCCTGTTATTTTGTGTCCTGTTTTGAAATAAGGACCAAGACTAGAAGTAGTAGGAAATAAGCTCTCTCCTTGCAAATAGATTCCTAAGACACTACTAAAAAATCTGCATAGCAAGCTTCATGCTAATAGCTTTCAGTTATGCTGGTCTAATGACGCCCAAGCTCTTGCAGATTCGTTAAGAGCCCACTCCGCTTCCCCTTTTTATTACTATGCTGTCTTTTTTTTCTTTTTTTAATTAGTGATGCTTTGAATTCAATGTGTAACTTGATGGGTAACTTAAAAGGGACATTTGCAGAGACTTCTGTTCTCTATAAGGTCAAGATTATTCTACTATTGTACAGAATAGCTCTCATATTCCTTTGAATTTTATTTTGTTTTCTTAAACTACATGGAAGACCTGTTTTGGTTAACCATAATTTAGAAATTACATGGAGAGTGCTGTGACTTAGTTGCATATTAAATCTATGCTGGGGTTTTGTGATTCTCAAGAACCTCATACAGCTTACTGAAAATAATCCCTGGAATAAGCTAGAGAGCACTTGACATGGACATGGTAGACATGATGATGTCACTCAGTATTTAGGGTCTTCCTATTGGTTCAAATACAGCAGTTTGAATTTCTGCTTTTGTGCTTGTTTCTTGTTTAGATCAGTTTCTGAACTAATGTTGCATTTTTTACCATTTGTATAAGAATTTCTGTGACTCCATCCAAAGAGGGAACTCTGTAGAATCTGTACATATGACAGACAGAAGCCTGCAGTCCAGCCTGTGGGCCTCACTTGGCCAGTAATCTCAGACCTCTGCTACCTGAACAACTGAGCCCGTAGCCTTTTGATCTTCCTCTGCTTTCAATGCTTGCTGCCAAAAGGTATATTCAGTAGGTGCTTTGAAGCATATGAGATGGACTTACAAAATGCAATAATTCATCACCAGAAGGAAAAAGGGTCTTTTAATGTATTCCTACAAATAGTGACAGAATTTCCTCCTTTATCTCCTTTCCAGCACAAGCACAACTTCATTGTGAAATCCAGGTGCATGGTCTGGAAGTCACTCCATCTTTGGTTACTACAGAGAGACAGTCTATTAACCAAAGCCAGAAAATGGAGTGCATTGCTTCTGTAAGCCATTCACTAAGTCAACAAGCTAAGCAATGGCGACATTTTTCTTTCTAATATGCAGCAGTATGATGCACTTAGCAGCTTTATTCCTGGAACAGATGTGTCTTTTCACAGTCTTCTTCCCTTCTTAGTAACCTAGGAGTTTTTCTTAATTGTGTGCTTATAAGCTGCAACAGCTTTGAAAGGTATTTCTTCACACACACTGACATCCTTCCATGCTGAGAGCCGGGTGACATGAAATCCACCACATCATCAAGAACGGGAGCAGGCAGCCACGGCATCAAGCACTCAATTAGCTTATATTCTTTGACTAAGTATACTCTGCAGCCAATGCAGTTGTCCTGAGTGCTTTGATAACCGATGCCCTGGAAATATCTAGAAGTTACTCAAATGCGTCTGTAATAGAAGTACAAAAGGAAAGCAAGATGCATTTCACAGGCAGTCAGCAAACTGCACAACTGGACAGCATAGAAGCTGAAGGTTATGTCCGATTCCCTCCACATTAGTATTTTGAATAACTAAGCATGTTAACCAGTTTTTGGCTCAGCACTTCCATCTGTCAATAAAAGAAAGCATTCACAAAGAATCAGTATCTAAAGCAAAACAGATAGCTTACTAAACTTTTATGATTTCCCCAATGCTGAGTGTTAACAAAGAAAAATCTTGCTATTATATTTTTGAAAGGCACCAATGGAATGCAACCAAATTGATACCGTTTTTTTTTTTTTCCTTACAAAAAGTATAATAAGCTCTTGGGTCACCTTCAAAATATGGTTGCATTCTCTCCCTGGAGTAGAGTTACTCTGGGATCAAGTGACTGAGAAGGCTCAGAGAGGAAATAAAATGAGTGCTCAGCAGGAACAGCGCAGCGCTACCCTCCTCGCCCGTGTCTCTGCCCGTAGCAAGGTCATGGAAATTCAGCGTGAGCCCAAGTGGTTCCGCATCAGCACACACTAACGGGCACGACCCTGGCACATGCCGTGTCTGTCTGACAGCTGCATGTGCTTCAGCCAGAGCTCCGGTAAGTGACCTGCCTGGTTCTGCAGAAGAAGCCTCGCCCTACAATTTCCCACTGAGTCACAAGGTCAAGCAAGAATTCCACTGATGTTTTTAAATAGTCTTGGCTCCAATGAACTAATGTGGGTGAGGATTTTGGAGTGTGCCTATATGTGCCTGGCAGGGATCTGAAGGTCTCCAGCTGCTGCTGGAGGCGAGATTTGAGAAGAGACTTCTTTAGCTGCCTGTAAGTGACACCAGAGAGGTCTCTTTGCAATGGTTCAACAGAGGAGCTCATGCACAATGTGCAAATGGAACTATGGTATCTGATGATAACAGCAAGAATTGGCTTTTTGCTTTTATGGATGGGAAAATTGACTTTGAGGTCTGTTGGGAAAAATCACTTGCTCCTATGAATAAGTTATTTGGACCCTTTTTGAGCAGCTCCTAGAAAAAGTAAAACGCTAGCTGCACACTACAATTGCCTGAGCTCAGAATCTGAAAATGAACTATTCATTATACCTGCACTTTGCTGCTTTTTCCAAATGGGGCGAGAGAAGGAGAGGGAGATTCTAGGGTTTGATGGCTGCAGTGAATGGAGGGTTTGCTGATTCATCCCAACAGTGTTCATTATTACTAAGATTGTGGCACTCAGGCTAGGCTACGCCATACAGTGTGTTTTTCTTGCTGATCCCTGTTACTGCTCTCTCTTTAGCTGGGATCAAGCTTTGCCTCACATAGAAGAAGCCCATGTGACCTTGTCTCCTTCACTAGCAGTGAGCTCCCTGGGAGAAGGAACAGGACATTATTCCTCTTGGGTTCCAAGCCCAGGAGCCAGACTGGGAAAGGTGCTAGTTAATGAAAGTTTAATTGGATTAAACTTAAAAAGTGTTAAGATGAAGTTATCCAAGTCTTGGCTGCAACCCCAAATCTTAAATCTTGCTATTTATGTGTTGTTTGCTATATTCTGTAGACTAGTGTGCCAAAAAAATAAATAAATAAATAAAATAAGCGATTGGCTTCACTACCTAAAGATTCTATCTTCTTCAGTACTACTTACATTCTAATTCTTTAACCCTAAGCAAATATTAGTGTCCTAAGGGTCTTGGCTGCTGTTATGGCAGTAAGATCAATGACCTGGGGTGCAGAAGCCCTGCCATTGCTTGCCATGATGTCTGTGTTGAACTAACTTAAGCTGTGTACTCTTAAAATAAAAAACAAGTTCAATGTTTTACAGAACATTTTGCCCAAAGATCTTTTAAATGTCACTAAAATCATTTTTAAATGTCCACATGTACAATCCAAGTGGCAGATATTCTTTCTTTTTTTATTTTAAAAAGGTAATTACTTTTGTGTGTGCATGGTTCGTCTATTCCTTAGCACCTCATTCCTGCCTTTTGGACATTTTCCCCCAGTGATGAGCTTATCTCTAAGAGGGCAAATCCAGGAAGGGAGAAGCAAAACTATAAAGGGGTAATTTGGTTACGGGCGAGTATTTCTAGCACAGACATGCAGAGAGAGGAGTGCTGGTGGGCGAGGGGTGGGAAAGAAGGCTGAAACTGCACACTGAAATCTGTTCATATTTATTATCTGAAAGCCATCAAGCCACCTCTGTTACTCTGTTACTCACCCCCAGACACAAACATGAGCCACTTGATTACTACCGTATAGGTGTTCTGAAGGAAAAATTCCTATGATTGCTTCCCTCGCACGTGAAGGGAAAGCTCTGCCCGTTCTGGTCTTTGGCAATATGGAGCCTGACTCCTGCTTGCCCTTTGGTCCCAAATGATGCTCAACTGAGGCTGACACAGGAATTTGTCTTGCTGCTGTCTCCCAGCCGCAGGTTGCCAGTGCAAGAGTAGAAACCATCGGAAGCTAAACGGTTTCCACTGCTTCATACTGTACTGGGCAACAGTACATAGCAAACATTCGACTTTTGAATCACATCAAACTCAGACCTGCTATTCACTCTACTAAGGGCTGACTCTCACTGCTCCTCAGCAGAATTAGAGCAACTTGTTCTCTTTCATGAAAGCCAAAAGCCTGCTTCAATTTATGTTTAGAATGAGATGAGCATAACATCCTGGAGGTTACTGCAAACATGGAGTTGAAAGCAAACACCTCCTAAGAATGATTCAGCAAATAGTAAAAGCATGGATAAATACCAATAGTACAAGAAGGCAGCTTGGACTAGAGAAGTACCCCGTCTGACAGAATCCGGATGAGCTAAATGTCACTAAAATCATTTTTAAATGTCCACATGTACAATCCAAGCGGCAGATATTCTTTCTTTTTTATTTTAAAAAGGTAATTACTTTTGTGTGTGCATGGTTTGTCTATACCTTAGCGTCTCATTCCTGCCTTTTGGACATTTTCCTTTCCGCGCCTGGTCAGTTGTGTTTTTTGTCCTTCAGGTAGCTGAAGAGCATCTCTAGGCCCCCCTCCACCAGCTCCGGCAGGGGCTTAGATAAAGGGTTATGGGAAATGTGGAGCCCCTTGTCCATCGGGTTCCAGGCAATCCTTGACAATCTGTAGAGGAGGTAGAGTTCATCCGGGAGGGTCTGAATGTCATTGCTGTTTAGGTTCAACAGCTCCAGGCTTGTGATTAGGCACAGCGACCTCGGGAAGGAGTGGATGTTATTGTTCTCTGCGATGAAGATCTGCAGGCTGGCCAGGCACTGGATGCTCTCGGCAATGTTTTCTAGGCGATTCGAACCCACGTGCAAGAAATCCAGCTCCTTCAATGAGAACACACAGATGGGGATGTGTGTGAAATAGTTGTTGCTGAGGTTCAGCTTCCTCAGTCTGGAGAGGTCCGCGAAGCTGGCAGGAAGCTGGGATAGGCAGTTGTGCGACAGACTCAGCACTTCTAGGTTCTTGCACAGGCTGAGCTCAGCAGGCACCTCGGTCAGGCAGTTCATGTTGACGAACAGGACCTTGAGGCTCTGGAGGAGGCTGATTTCTCTGGGCAGACTCTTCAGGCAATTCCCGCACAAGTTCAGGACCACAATGCGAGTCAGCTTCCCCACCTCAGGAGGAAGAGCCCGGAGCTGGTTGTGAGATAGATTGAGTTTCTGGACCTCGGACAAGCCCCATAGAAACTCTGGGATGTCCGTCATCCCTTTTGTGACCAAGCTGAAGCTGACGTGGCGCATGCCCCGCTTCAGCAGAGACCGTGGGTCCTTTCCCAAGAGCAGGGTATCATCCCACGTTGAAAACCTCTGTCTCCTCCCCAGGAGCAGTGTCCTCTTGGGGTCTTTGTCCTTAGAGTTGGCCCTTGACTGCCTGGCCCCCATGGCGTCTTCTTTGCCTCTGCCTCTTCTCTGCCACCTTCAGGGTTAAGAGTTTGTCCTGCCCCAGCTGTTCAAAGCCAGACTTCTGCAGGCAGGGACAGGGTAGAGGTGAGAGCAGACTTGTGAGCAGGAGGATGCAGCTTGGAGAACTCTGACAATCTCAGTGAGACTTTGTGAGTGTCCAAGACTGCTCCCTGGGTGGCTCTAGGAGAGTGATGCCTGTCCCCAAGGGTGGGTTTACACAGTTTCTCTGTGAGCAGCCGGGCTGTAATGATATACTTGTCCCTGAGGCTTCCAAACAGAACTGCTCAATTCCCTCTGAATGCCACAAGGCAGCTGTCACTGTCATTCTGCCTGAGTTTTATTGACCGGGTATGTGCAAACAGGTCACAGGGTAGCTGCATATAACTTTACCCTCTCAACTTTTCCTGGGTATCGCAGTTGAGCAGGGTGATTAACAAGCCCATCTCTAAAAAGAAGCAAAGTGGGAAAATAAAGCAATCCACGCAGACAGCCGTCTGCAGGGTTATAGGAACTCATCCCGGACAACTCAAGAGTGTGACTAGGTTAGGTCTAGTGACACAGCTGAGTCTCCAAAGCTAGCGATCGTCAGATTGTGTCCTTATACGCATTGCAAATGTTGATGCATTGCACATTGGTGGAAAAATAACAAAAGAAGTTCAGGCCCCTGGAATCCTCTAGGACAGAGGATTTTGCATTGCATTTGTGATTTAATGAGGAGAGAGTGAAGTGGGGTCTGGACCCCCAACTCATTTCAGCCAGAGAAGCTCTGGTTCTTCTGTTTCACAGGGGCCTTGTGAGTTTTGCAGGATGACTTTAAATGCTAAAAGAGCCAATCACTGGCATCCTTTTGTCCCAGAAAGATATGCTAACCCTCCCTGGCTACACACCTTTCTCTCTCCTTCTTGAAAAAGTAAACTTATATCCTAAGGATTCAAATTTAGTTCATTGTTGGTGTTATGGGATACATTACTGAGGCTGGGACCATAAGAAGACCCTGGGCTTATCCTGATAGACTTGGAATAACTGACAAGGACGTAGTTCATTATTTTAAGTGCTATGGAGTAGGGCTACAGCATGCATGGAAATTAAAATAATATTGGAAATTCACTTCACTTACTCTACCACCAATACAACTAGAAAGAGCAAGATTAGGAGTAGTAGATTTACTCCTTCCAAAAATAGTCCCAATCTTCTCTGGTGTGTTTCTCAAGTATCAAACGGATACTGCACAAGTAGCTGACTTGTTTTCTTCTAGTTTTTTGAAATGCAAATACTGTCCACTTAGCTAATCATGGTTATCCAGTCAGAACATAGCTCATCTAGAGGTCATTTGTTGTTTTGGGACTCAGTTTCTGCATCTGTAAAATGGGCTGTCTGAAGGAGATGATTGCCCAGAGCCCCTGCCTACCCTGTGAATGTGATTCTCACTATAAATGAGACTTCTGTGGGGAAAGAAAGGTCATATTTCATCCTTTTCTGGCCAATAGCAATATAAAATTCATGACAACTTTCATTTTGGTAACTTTGATGTTGGTTTCTGGGGAATAAATAGCAACAGAGAATGCTATTGGCTTTAAGACTCTAGATGGCCCACACGTTTGAATTTTGCCCACAGACACTCACTATGGTTCCCAAAATGGGTTTCAGTTTGGAATAAGCCTCAGGGTGAAGCACTGTTGGACAAATTTTTGAAATTCCAAGACCTGGTAAGGAATGTGATTGTCTTTAAAAGCTAAAGAGACATTGAAACACACTGAACATGCCCAATATGGTCACTGCATTTCTATTTATTTCAATTGATTATTATTCCAACATATGAAGGACTATATTAATTATTTCTTTTGAAGTGTAATAAAACTGAAATGATGAGTGTAAAATAGTAGCTTTTGAAGACATTTGAGGCCACTCATGAATTCATGATAATGGAATGTGTATTAAAAACAATTCTCTTGGTTTGATAATGTTTCCCTCTCATTTGTATCTCTATATGCTCTTAATAAAAAAAAAATTCTCTTGGGCTGGAGCGGTGGCTTGGTGGTTGCGGTGCTTGCCTGGCACGCTTGAGGACGCAAGTTTGAACTCCAGCACCACGTACACAACCAAGGGTTGAAGCAACGAAAGCCACATGAAAAACTAAATAAAAATTGATTCTTTCTCTATCTCTCATTGTCTCTCTCTCTCTTAAAAAACAATTCTCTTTGTTCTCATCCTAGCTCTTCAGTGTATGTCTACACATCACATCTATTAATTTTAGGAGAGAGAATATGTATGTCTAAATAATTTATTGAAAGACTCTTTTCACTGATTAAAAGTTTTTTCAAAAAATAGAAAATACAAATGAGTATAGAAATAATCCAGTAAATATTTTGCACATATAAACTAGATCATTTTCCTATGCATATCTATTTCAATCTTTTTTCTTTTACAAAAAAAAATTTTTTTTTGTTTTAAAATCTGTCATAGCCCAGTGCTATGGTGTGAGTATGTTGTGCCCCCCGGACTCCATGCATTGAGTATCAGTACTGAGAGGTGGTGTGGAACCTTGAAGAGTTGTACCTACTAGCAAGCCCTTAGGCCAGTTGGGGGCACTGCTATGGGAACAGGATTGAAGTTCTCCAGGGTCTCCTTAATAACTCTTAGGAGAGGGTCATAATATAGACTAAGCCTGCTCCTTCCTAGCCACCTTACTTCCTGCCTTGCCATGTGATCCCCTGAAGCTGCATGCCATTCATTCCCCTGCTGTCATCCACTATTATGTGACACATTTGAGGGGTCCCCTCACCAGAACTGGGTTGATGCAGGCACCATGCCCTTGAACCTCCAAAAGTATAAGCTAAATAAACATCTTGTCTTCATAAGTATCTTGTCTTATCCTGACAATCACTTCCTTATATTAAGGAAAAGCTGACTCATACGACCAGAGTTTATGATAAAAGCTTCTTTTCTTTTTTTAAAGTGTGGGGGGAGGGAGCGAGAGAGAGAGAGAATCAATTTTATTTAGTTTTTCATGTGGCTTTCGTTGCTCCAACACTTCGTTGTGTACATGGTGCTGAGTTCGAACCTGCCTCCTTGCACATGCTAGGCAGGTGCTGTAATCGCTGAGCCACTGCTCCAGCCTGGCTAATGTTTTCTTGAGGAATACAAATACCAGGTAAGCAGGAGTAAGGGAGACATGGGAAGTAGGACAAGGAGGGAGAGCAAACAAGTGATGTACTTTGAGCTGGTCACATCTTTGCATCAAGCACAACCAGTTGCTAGCTTTTGCAGACATCTGCAGAGATCCCGTATTAAGCCACTGTGACTCAGAACAATCCATGGCTAAGCATCTATAAAAGACATAAAATAATAGTGAAACTCAATGTACATCACAAAATTCCCCAACTCATGGTTATTAGTGGTGGTGTTTGGTAGCTCTCAATAAATGATAGTTGTTGCAGAAACGGCAATTATTCACATAGCCCCTACCCACACCCACACCCACACGCATGCCCCTAGAGTTATCTCCAGGTGCTTGATCTTCATTCTGGCCTTGTTCATGAACTTTACATTCAAGGTCAATCAAACCTATAGCTGTGAAGCATCCTTCATGTATCTTGGATTTGCTTTACAAGCACGGTGTATTTAGTTAGTGCCTGCAGCTGCTTCTGATCCTTTCATATGTTCTATCTGACTTAGAAGGTTGCTATTATTAACTTCATGTTAAGGAGGTTGGCTTCTGTGGGGTTAAATGACTCTCCAAGTTACAAGTGAGTCAACATCAGTGCAGGATCAACACACAGGTCTTCCGATTCTGTCTCCTGTTCTCTCTCTAGTATGTGAATATTAGTGTTTTCCTGCAGTTTTTTTTTTTTTTCTTATTGAAGTGGCCTACAACTTTCTAGCACTTAGCCACTACAGTGAAGGGCACCCTAGGGCCTACTGGTTAGCATCACAAGGTCTGGTTGCCTGACCACCTTGAGTTTTTTTTTTTTTAATTAGGAGTATGTAGAGATACAATTGAGAAGGAAACATTATCAAACCACCAATAACCAATGTATATACAGTTTGTTATCCAGAGGTAATGCCAAAACCACCTTGGGTTTCACCTGTTGCAGTTTGCCCCAGAAGAACTCTTGCATTAAATGGGTATCTCGTGGAGGAATGACATCTGCTTCTGGGATGGTTCCCCCATATTCCCACTCTCCAGTCTCCTAGGAGTTCTTCATATACCCTCCTTCCTCCCCATCCCCCTCCCTATGCCTCCAAGTATCCTAGGGAGCCATCCCCCTATTACCACCTTGGGTTTTAATCCTGGATTTGTTACCTAAATGCTGTGTGACCTTGAGCAAGCTACTTAATTTGTCTGTGCTCTGCTTCTTCATATATAGTACTGAGATAATAATAGTACCTGCAATATAAAATTGCCGTGGGAATTGAATGACTCAGTCTGTAGAAAATGCATGGAGTAGGGCTTCACGCATAGCAAGGACACCTAATGGAGCATGTAAGGGTGGTTCATTCCATGGCTGCCCCCAGGTGCTTCACCAGTACAAGGTGAGCATTGTCCCTTTCTTCCCATGGTCTTTTTCATAACCACCCCACACCCAACTCTGCCCAGAGGCTTACCTGTTTTTCTAGTGTGCAAGATTTTAGAGGCAGGTTCTTAGGGAGACCGAATCTAACTGCTTTTCTCTGTGAATCAAGCTCCTCTTGCAGAATCATTTCTCCTCCATTTGTTCACTTTCTTAGTCTTCATTCAGCTCACATTAGCTGGCAGCTCAGGTATACTTCTTGTCTCCTCCATCCTGAGGACACAGTAAGGTGCTCAATAAATGCTCACTGACATCAACATACGTTTGAGCCCTGAAGAAAGTTCGATGTGAGAAAAAAGCAATTCAGAAGGCACCCAAAAGTCCTGTTTGCATTAATGTTTTCTTTGTGACCATTTGTTGACGTTTGTTCAGGAGCTTAGGTTTTCGCATATCCTCTGCTTGGGGAATCACAGAATCCCTGACTTAACCTCTCTTGCTGTGGCTCTGTGAAGACAAGGTTTGCCCCACCAGCTGCAGATATATTTGGCCTCAACTGCAGGGAACAGTTACCATCATGTGGTGGGCAGAGTCCAGGGCTGCTGCTAACCTCCCACAATGCTCAGGTCAGCCCCCACAACTGAGTTGTCCATCTCAAATTTCCATAATGCCGACATTGAGAAATGCTACCACACTTGTGTGTTGGTCTCCTACATCAGACAATCAATACACTTGCTAGGGAGCAGCTAAATCTTGTTCCTCATTGTTGGCCGCCCCAGGGTCTAGGTTTTGACTCATGCCTTGTTTCCCCCACTATGTCCTCTCATTTATGAATCAAGCCCACTGGGGTTTGAGAGGATCCCTGCCTCTCTATTCTCCCAAGAAATCCTCCTGACCAGCAACACACATAAAACTTGCTTTGTTTATCAACTAGTGTCTAACTTCTGTGTGCCTAGAGTGACATCACTGATAACATTTTTCAGGAAGTATAAAACCGGAACAAGGAAATCCTCTTCAAACTTCAGTGTAGTGAAATTACCATTGCACAGACCAAGTCATTAACTAATTTTAAATGACTTAAAATACAATTAAAAGTGGATAATTATAAAGAAGTCATGAAGAAGTGCTAACACATTTACGGCTATATATCTTGTTCAATTAAGTAAACTTTTTTTCTTTCCATGTAAGCATGCACATATTTTGGGGGGAGGGGGGATTGAACCCAAGGGTGCTTAACCACTGAGCCATATCCCAAGCC
This sequence comes from Aplodontia rufa, assembly GCA_004027875.1. NCBI lineage: Eukaryota > Metazoa > Chordata > Mammalia > Rodentia > Aplodontiidae > Aplodontia > Aplodontia rufa. The sequence continues at coordinate 37,527 of PVKS010007328.1, forward strand.
CTTTTTATTATTATTGTTTTAATTTGAACTTGCAAGCCTCCTGCCTCAGCCTCCCAAGTTTCTGGGATTATAGGCATGAACTACTGGGCCTGGCTCCACATGAACATGTTTTTTAATTGTTGCAGATTCTCCTCTCTTGCTCTCATCCTCTTGACATCTCTACTCAAACTCACTGTAGGGCAATGACTGTGCCCTACATCAGGGCTGTATTCTGCTGTCTTGTAGTACCTCCCAGAGAAAGGACCCTGGGCACTGCCTGCCTACCCAGCTAAGTTCTAAGGGAGGGGTGTCCATGAGATATTGGCCTCCCCGTTCAGAATCTGGACATACAGGGATAGTTTGCCCAACTTCCTGTTTGGTTGCTCTATGAGATCACAAGTCCAAATAAAAGTCCAGAGCCAATCTAGGGGTAAGGTGAGAAATTTCTGAATTTGACTGACTAGAAACCAAACATTACTGCAAAATCACAGAGTTTAACTACATTTTTATGGATGTTCTTGTATATATTTTTAGTTATCAAGCAGCTAAGAGATTTAAGTTTTGTTGTAAGAAAACGACATTTTTTTTTCATAGCTCAGTGTAACAGAAAATCATGCATGCTTTATCTACAGAGCCTTTTAAATTTTAAAAACAAAACTAATGAAAACATTATGGGAAAGAAAGCAAAACATGCTTTTTGAAAGGGAAAGAAAATCAACTTTTGCCATGGGTTGTGGCTCTATACAAATTTGTACATTTCAATTCAATTTGTCTTGCAGTTCAGTAAATTGAAGCATCTACAAATATTTGTGTCCTTCAAAAATCAGGGTGCTAGAGAGGTGGCTCAGTGGTAGAACACATGCCTGGCATATGTGAGTTCCTGGGCTGTCTCCCCAGCACCACATACACAAATAAATATGGAAAAACAAAAACCAGATTAAAAAAAGTTCACTTTCTCCCCACCCCACCTCTTCTTCTCTCTTTTAAAAAAAATCAAATATATCCCACATGAGGAAGTCTGGAAAGGTAACTTCTATTCCCCAAATCTCTGTTATCACTTTGTAAACATATAAAATACACAGGTATAGAATAGAATTTCTTTCAGAGGTGTATTAGTCTGCTTTGCATCATCGTGACAAAATACCTGAAAAAAAAAAAGAAAAAGAAAACAATGAGGTAAATGTTGTCATTTGGAAATTATAACTCAGTGGACAATTCAGTAAGTTGAAATTATGCTCTCAAGAGAAAATTAATTATAAGAATCACACAGTGTGGGACAGAAGAGAACAGGAAGTTTTCAATCAGATTGGACATTTTTTAATACCTACAATGGATCAGCCCAGGCTGTGTTTGAACAGTGAGACGGAGAAAGTGCAGTGGAGGCAGCAGTGGAAGAAAATAAACTATTCCACTTTTGGGACCCAATACGATGAGAGTCTCACTCGCAGTCTGCTATCTAGCAGAAGGGAGAGAACAGCCACAAGAAGAGGACGTGGCAAGCGTCTCCCTGTAGTGTGGAAGGCCACTTTCTCTTCGTTCTTTCCTTCAATGACTTTAGTCAGTGTTTTCAATTTTCCTACTTTTGAAGAAACTCTCTTTATCCAATGACCACCTTAAAAAAAGGGGGGGGGAGTGCTCCATGAGCCTGGGGGACATTTGGTTTTGATTCTTCCCTAATTTTATTGCATTCGGTGCATCAAACCTGAGCAAGAAAACACTTGGTTTTCCTTTACCTTCCAGGCCTGACCCCAGGAGGGGAGCATTGTAGCGCCAGCAGAATTCTGAGGGCCATCTCAGCCCAACCTTCCAGCTGCAGCTGAGGGGTCGGGGGATGCAGAAAATGAAATGCATCACTCAAGGTCAAACAGTGTTAGAGTGAAGCTGGGTCAGAACAGGGTCCCCCGACACCTCATCTGGCGCATTTCATACTGGAGCACACTGGATCCCCAAGATCTCACAGCTCTGCTTTCCCTGGGGGCCTGGGGCGCTCGGAAGGCAGTGTGTATGGGGCCAGGAGTGGGGTGGTGGGGACCAGCCCGTCACCAAAGCCTGCCAGCACTGTTACCCACCTGCTCCCATGCACGGGGCTCCTCTCAGGCTTGCTGGGTTGGTGTGGTTTCGGGTGCAGGCCAAGCCAATCACTGCTCCAGAAAGGACCTGCGTACATTTCTTCCTTCTGTTCTTATTTTATCATTCTCTTTAAATAACATGACATTTTTGCTTAAAATTTGGAAATGTTGTTTTAAAATAGTAACCAGAATCAGGAAGCCTGGAAGTTCCGTGGCAGACCCAGAGCATACAGGCCCCTTGGACACAAAGGCTGCGTGCATTCATCCCCCCCTTGCTTCCCAGGGCCCAGGCATGCACACACCACGTGGCACAGAGGCAGGAGCCTCCTGCCAGCAGCTGCTCTGGGGCAGAGAGTCCTTCCTTATTTACCATCTCCCTCTACAACTTTTATCCCCAAAAGAGTTATGTTAAATGTAGCATACTCTTTACCCCACCAAGAAGCCAAACAATACTTATGCAATCATTTAATTCTGGAAAATTCACTCCCAAATGTATATGGGTGTAGAAGTGAAATACAGAAGAATCAAGAGACTGGAGGGTTGGCTATGTGGGGTAACTCTGATTTAGGACCACATGCATATCATATTGTTATGTTATATGCATTTATGATTGCAAAATAACTCAACACCTTAACAATTTTTTTTTAAAGAGAGAGGGACAGAGACAGAGAGAGAATCAATTTTATTTAATTTTTCATGTAACTTTTGTTGCTCTGACACTTTGTTGTGTACATGGTGCTGGGGTTTGAACTCACGTCCTCATGCATGCCAGGCAAGTGCTGTAACCACTGAGCCACCACTCCAGCCCCAATAATTGTCTTTTTTAAAAAAGGGCAACCACCAATTTTAAATCATTCACAGCAGCCACTCCCACTCTCTGGACCTGTGAACGTCTATGTACGTGCCTAAAAAGTCTCAAAAGCCATCAAGTTCTTGAAGTGTTATAAAAACTATTCCTTCCATCTTTCCCTAATAGTCTGTGGCTATCTTTCCTTCCAAACAAGAAAATATAAGATGTCTTGCTAAGTGAAGCCCTGTAGAAATAAATTCAGCTTCACAAGCATCAAAAATAAAAATTAAAAAAAAATTGGAGTTATGTTGACTCTTAGGGAAAAGGAGACATGGGAGGGGAGGGTGTGTCTTACATGTAAATGGGGGATGTGGGGTTTTTGTTTGTTTGTTTGTTTGTGCCCAGGAGCTCTTAACCACTAAGCCATGTTCTCAGCCCTTTTTAAATTTTTTATGTTGAGACAGGGTCTGGCTAAGTTGCTTAGGGCCTCATTAAGTTGCTGAGGCTGGCTTTGAACTTGCAATCCTCCTGCCTCCGCCTTCTGAGCCACTGCAATTATAGTGTGCGCCACCACATCTGGCTTTTTTGTCTGTTTGCCTGCTTGTTGCTGTTTCAAGCAGGTAATTTGCTTGGCTGTACTCTAGCTTCTGGTGTCTTCTGGACAGCAGCTCAGCAAGTCCCAGTTCAACCCTCTTCTGCGTTTCCCTATACTGCATGGTTAGTAGGTCGACCAAAGATTTGGGTGGAGTTTATTCCAGACATAGGTTCTACCATTTCTGGATCCTTCCTTTCTGTGATTGCTCTGTAACTTTCCAGGAGCTGCGGTTGCCTCAAACTCTATTCTTCGGTTCAGGCCAGAAAAGTCAGTATTATTTATTTTTTTACTTTTTGTATTTTTGACCATCTTATGTGGCCTGGACTATGGCCTGACTTCAGACCCGGAGTAAGCTAAATTGCTGATGCTGGTCTCCAACTTGTGATCCTCTTGCCTCAACCTAGAGAGCCCCTGGGATTACAGGTGCATGCATTTCTTTTTCTATTACACCTGTTTTTATTTTTTTTATTTGTTTGACATAGTCTTACATATTATAGGGAATTATGTATTTGTGCATACACATATATTGACAAAATAAGTTAAGGTGAATCCTAGTCCAGAATCTTGCCCACTTCTTCCTTTCCCCCATCTCATGTCTCCTCATAATACCACCATGCTATAATTGGAAATTAATATATACATGTATATTAATTTTTGGAATTTCTGAGTTTCCCTGCCTGCCTGTGCATAGTTAGGCTTCTCATGGGAGTTAAGTGTTCTCAGCTCTATTGATAACCTGCCTTATCCCCTCCTCCTCTCCCTGCCTCCTTCCCTTCTCCTCCAACCTTCATACTTACGGTTCTCCCAGCTTATGTGAAATTTCAACTATGGCGAGTTTATTAATTAAACTTAGCCAACTTTCACCCTGTCTTAGGTTTTACTCTAGCTTCTATATATGAGAGAAAACATTCAGCCCTTAAGTCTCCGAGTTTGGGATATTTCTCTCAGCGTAATTGTTTCCATTTCCATCCATTTGGCTGCAAATGCCATGATATCATTCTCTCTAATAGCAGAGTAGAACTCCGTTGTATATATGTACCACAGCTTTTGAACCCACTCATCCAGTGAGGGGCATCTGGGTTGGTTCCATAATTTAGCTATTGTAAATTGAGCTGCTACAAACATTGATAAAGCTGTAGTATGCTGATTCTAGCCCTTTTGGGGAAATACTCAGGAGTGGGATAGCTGGGTCATAAGGTGGTTCCATTCTTTGTTTTTTGAGGAGTCTCCACACTGCTTTCCAGAGTGCTGCACAAGTTTGCAGTCCCACCGACAGTGTGACACCTGTTTTTAAAGACCTTGGTTTTTTGACATGAGCCAAAGATGCTTGCTTTCTACTCTCTCCTTGGATAATTATCTCCCTATTAGTTGATTCCTAATTTAAAAAGATCACTTCTTTGCAAACGTCAAGGGGACAGAAGGGGCTGGCCCACATTCCGGACTCCCATTTTTCTGCATGTTAAAGTGTCATGGCTGAGTACCTCTGATACCTACTATTATTTCCATTGTCTTGTTTCTTCCCTCCCTTGTAAAATTACAGAAGTGACTTAACAACTCTAATGCATCTAATTACAAAGGAAACCAGGACGTATGTTAGGAAAATTTGACAGTTGGCATGGAAGGAATTGAATCTGCTTTGTCTTTGCTTATTCTCCCCTTTCCAATCAGTGTCCGTTTATTGTACTTGGTACCTGGTGTTTCTGTTTCTCTGTGTCCTATTCAGTCCAACACTACAGCTGCAGATGAGACATGGTGGCATATGCTATGGGGAGACCCCAGAATATGGACACGTCCTAAAGCAGCAGCAGGAGGAAGGGTGGGGGTGAGGAGGATAGGAGGAAAATCTAAGATGCAGTTTGAATTGCATTTGAAGTGTAGTGATTTTTATTAATTAATCGCAGGGCTTAGCATAATCCCAGGAATGACATTTTGCAGACTGAATAGATTCAACAGTTCTACCAACCAGTTCGATCATCCCCAATGACAATAAAACTCTTATGTTTATTGAAAGTCTGTAGACACTGAACCATAGGCATTTTTCCAAATAATAGAATAGATGGTGAAAGTGAATGAACAGAAAATAAGTGGTATTAGTTTTGGGTCTTAAGTGTCCCCCAAAGTCTCACAGTTGAAGGTTTGTCCCCAACTAATGGTGCTATAGGGAGTGGAAGAACTTTTAGTAGGTGTAACCAAGATGGAGGAAGTTAGCCATTTGGAGTATGCCCTTCATGGGGATATTGGCACCCCTCTCCCACCCTCTTCCTGGCCACCATGAGATGAGCAATCTACTCCACCTACGTGTGCCCTGCCATGACATACTACCTCATCATAGGCCCAAAGTAAGAGGACAAGCAACAATGAATTGAAACCTCAGAAACCACCAGACAAAATAAACCTTTTCTCCTTTTGTGTTTTTTATCTCAGGCATTTTGCTACAGTGATGGAAAGCTGACTAACACAAAGGGAGAGAGAAAGAGAGGCAGAGAGAGCGAAGGGAAAGACAGGAAAGGAAGGCAGGGAGAAAGGATGAGAAAGAGGAAGGAGGGAGAAATTAAGAGCAAGAGGAAGAAGAAAGGAAAGAAGAAAGGGAGGGAGAAAGGAAGGAAGGGAGGACGGACGGAAGGGAGGGAGGAAGAAGAGGAAGAGAGAGGAAAGAACAGGAAGTAAGTTAATTTAAGTTTGCTGATTTACTGAGAGTCAGAGCTGGGCAGGGCTGGGGAAGGCTACTGTCATTGAAAGCCATTGTAGGAGTGTGGCAACATTCAGAATCAAGTTGGCGCAGCATCATCTATTTTTAGAAGACGATTCAGGAAAGATTTTCTTTTCCAGCAGCTCAACAAGTAGCCTTTGAAATGGGCTCACCACAGTCAAGTCCTTACATGCAGTCCTGCCAAAATGTTTCACAACTCTATTTTTGGTGCCAAGCAAATTATTTTTAACCCATAGACACTGATGGCTCTCTGAAGCAGGTCACCAAGCACAAGTCTGTGTTCTTCCTCCCATTATCAATCCTACTCTCATAATCTAAAATGGTTGAAATGTCTAAACATCAACAAAAGACAGCGAGCTCCACAGAAGTCTAATATGGTAAGCTGCAGGAGCGCTCAGGTCCCTGGTTTATAGCCTCTGGGTTTGTATGTCATCCAATGGAGACCCCATGCTCTTGAGCAACATCCCCGGAGATGCACAGCCGGGGGCAAGACCAGGTTTGAGCTGAATCCCCCGATTCAGCAATATTCCCCTCCACCCCTGGGACCCCTCCTAAAAATTCCTTAAAGACCAACTTCCTCAGGAATATTTGGTTTGGGGGAGAATCAAATCTTTAAAATAAAAGGCATGAAGCTCTCTTTGACTTATGAGCTTTAGAAAGTACACAGTAATATTTTGATCACCAGTGTACTCTCCCTTGTGCCTGAGATCAGCCCAGGGGGAAGCTGTCTGCTTTCCCTTCAGAGACCAGCTCAGGGGAGGAAAGGAGAACCGGGGGCCAGGCAGAATGCTCGGTGTCCATGCGACACCTCTCAACCGCCCTTCACCTCGTAGAAATAGAACAGGAGCCCTGGGGAACGTGTCACCATGACACTGCACACTGGAGAGGCGTGGCTTTGAGGACACCTTCTCCAATGATTGTCTGAACAATTTGCCTCTTGCTCAGCCTCTCTGAGCCTCAGGTTCTCTTTATACAAGAGAGAAACCATCTAAATCAGAAGGCTGTGAAAATGACTCAGCAGAATCTAGATGTCACTTAACTGTAAACAATAAGTTATCTTTACTAACAATAACACAGTTAATAAGAGCGCAGTTTTTAAACAAAATTGATCACTCCTCTGGCTCTGGCCACTTAGCAAGTTGCAAGCACCTTGATAGAAACACTCTGTGTGGCCAAGTCAACATAAAGTAATAGTTAAGAGAAAGAAGTTTGGCATTGGACAAATCTGGGTTGTAATACTTGCTCTATCCCTGTCCTATGCATGGGACAAGTCGTTGACTCTTGCTGAGCCTGGATTCGTCATGTGTGAAATGGAGACGATAAAACCACACATCTCTGGGGTTCCTGTGAGAATCCAGAGTGATCCAGTGCAGCACCGCACTTAGTTCAAGGCCTGATACGCACTTAACTGCCTCAAACACTAATAGTGTTATTAGTAAAAGAAGTTAAGGCTCTTCTCCAAAGAATGGGGAGATGAATTTGGTCCTGAAGGCTGGAAGTAAGGCAAGGTGAAGTGCCTTTGAAGGAGACGTTGCCTGAGCTGGCAGGAAGGACAGACAGACCTGGGACTGAAGATCTCCATGTGCCCTGGTCGGGAACATCCTTCCATTCAGCAAAGGCTGTTGCTGCTGTGAACCATGTGGAAGTCACAGGACTGGAACACATCCTCCAGAGTCTAACACTCCTTCTAGACTCCCCTACTCACCCTCAATACAGAGAAGGGTTAGGGGGGTCCCATTATGGTATAACAGGGGACTTTATAAATGCAATTAGGAATATAAATTAGACTGTACTCATATCATTTAATTGGATATATTCTTTAGCTCAAAGATTTGTTATCAGGCAATTTTAATTTAAAGAGAAAGGTATCCTTACTTTCTTCAATCACTTATTGTTGCAGTATTCTAAGTTGAATTATAATTCAATGATTTATATAAATGAGCGCAGCCATTCAGAAGGAGAAACGGGAATACAGATGTGCAGAATTTGATCCCAGCTTATCTTCTGAATATTTTCTGATGGAATAGGCAAGGAATTTTTGAGAGATGTTAGCAGATTGGCACCCTGTAATCTTCTGTTGCACATGTGTGTATGTGTGTGTGTGCATGCAACTGTTACTGCATATGGAAAAGATGATGGCATTTGGCTGCAGGGGCCTGACAGCAACGGCAAGGGTGTCGTGTGAGCCCTGAAATGAAACGGGACTGCACACTGCAGCTCAGATCTCATCCGAAGAAAGCCTCCTGCGCTTCAGAACCAAGACAGATGTCCTCCCCCCCCACCCTGTGCCAGCCGCCCTGCACCCCTCCTTCTCTCCCCACTGGCTTCAACCAGTTCTCCCAGTGAACTTGCTCCCTCTGACCACAGCACCCAGAGGACCTTCCTCTCCACCTTCCTCTCTGCTGGGGTGTCTCTCACTAACCCCACAGGCCAGCCTTCAGATGTGCATGTTCAGTTGGGGCTCCCTAACTTTTAAATCTTTTTAGAACCCCACAGACAAGAAAAAAAATGCACTTATTTTAGAAATTACCCACATAATCCATTTGCCTGGATGAAAGATTGAATTACTTCATACACTTCACCTGATTATTTTTCATATTTGATTTTTACAATATTCCTTGGTGAAGTCATTTTTAATAGTCTTTATTTTATTTTTACCCAGTAAGGGCTTTGGGGATTGAAAGCAGAGGTCCTTCCATCTCAAAGTGATCTCTCTTTGCACTTTGAACTCTGATGCAAAGTGGTGGAGAAAATTTATTCTACCAGAAATCCCTGGAGAAAACAACTGTATGTGTTTGAAAAGAATATTTGAGGATTTGGAGTTGAAAGGGAGACTCAGAGGGGATGAACAACTAACAAAAGATGGCTAGTTTTCCAAATTGCTTTCTAAAGAAGCTGGGACCAACTGTTACTGGAGAGCTCAATTTTGCTGAGCAACACTGAGAAATTTGAAAGTGCAAATAGGGAGCAGTCGCTGGTATGACGCTTTTTCCCAAAGTAGAGGGGAAAGATGTCTGAACCTCACTGTTTCTATGAAGTCTCAGAGCGACAGGGAGAGGCCAGAGAGGCTGGCAGTGGAAAGATGAGGCACAAGGCTCCTGCCATCTCTGTGACAGAGGTGGCACCAATGTCCAGGCAGGACTTTCAGGTCACTTGCTAAGGAGTGAGCATTGTGCCTGCTCCTAAGTCTCTGCTGCCCGAAGTGCTCACCAATGTCTGAAGGCATCTGAGTTAGCTCAGGAGTCAGAGAGAGCACATGCTGACAAATGTGTGAGATAGGGGAATGTCATCTGGGTTACCCTAGAGCAATGCAGTGTACGTCTGTGTATGCCTGTGTGTGTGCGCATGTGTAGGTGTACACGTGTGTGTGCATGTGCAGATGTATATGTGTGTATGTGTATGTGTGTGCATTGTAGGAATACACATGTGTGCATGTGTAGATGTCCACATGTATAAGCGTGTGTGCATGAGTAGATGCACATGTGTGTGCATATGTGTGTGCGTGTGTAGGTGTACACATGTGTGTGTGTGTATGTGAGGAAGGAGTTGCTCCTCTGGTACCTCACAAGTCAAATAAAGCCCAAGTCTCAGCCTCCAGTGGGAGGCAGAAAGGTACAGTAACATGGGGAACACAGGCAAAGTCCTCCTTCTCACCTGACTGCGGCCCAGAGAAACAGGTAGAGAAGGGCCGAGTTTTCCTCTTCGTGCTGGTGGGTTCCCCTGACAGCGGCGGACTGGCAAGTGGTTGCTTCTGCTCTTTCTTTGCAACATCCCAGCTTCCCTGTGGCATCGCTTGCGTGATGGGTACCAGAGCTGCCCCAGCAACCTCTGTTGCCGGGCTTCTATTCAGGAGAAGCTTCTACTTGATTTGTGAGTCTGAAAAATAAGCAGACGTCCAAGAGTGAACTCTGATCAGATTTGGAGCCTGCAGAGATTGCCAGGGTCCCAGTGAAAGCCGGTGACACCTTGTAATGAGCGTTTATTAGGATTGTGATTTTGCAAATGACAAATCAATTTGGAGCAATGTTTCTCCTGCCGGATGGGGAAGGGCAGCCGGGCTTCACGCCCATCTCAGGCTGACATTTCCCTGAACCTGCCAGCTTCAGCCTTTCAATGTGTGGCCAACGTGCAACACCAGTGCAGCAGAACGGAATGCACAGCAAGGCCCAGCGCGCTCTGACAAGGCCGGTGCAGCAGCCTGCGCGCTCACCTTAAAGCATCAGCAGATTCAGGAAACCAGAGCACCTCATCGAACTGAGCGGAGGCGGAGCCAGGTGTCCTAAGATCGTCCCAAAGGGGGCGCAGCTAACGGCTTGATGATTTCTTCTAAAATCAGGATGAGTGGTGGAGTAGGTGCCTTAGCCGGTAGCCACCAGGGAAGGACAGCAGACACGATGGCCAGGAAGCCATCAGAGGCAGTCTTGCGGGGGAAGTGCTTTTTAGAAGGCTTGGTAGATGCATGAGAGAGGGAAGAAAATCAAAAAGCAAAAGAAAGAAATGGAGCAGAGTTGTCTTGTTTCACAAAGAAACCCTAAAGCCTTGGAAAAGGGGTTTTCCATAAGGCTTAGACTTTTATGAGGAACTGTGGCTTATGCAAATGTGAAACACCGGGGTCACCAGGCACAATGCCCTACCCACTGGAGGTACTCAGTGAAGGTGGGGGACCTGATTCTGGCTTTGTTGACTCACTGTTCCTTCTTTCCTCCAAATCCTTGATGCCAACTTAATGCGGCGTTGGCTTAATGAAATCCTGGCACCTACTTAGAAGTGGATAGGCAAGCAAAACAGAATCACGAAAACGTAACTCAAAATCAGCACACAAAACAGTTGAGACCTGTGCTTCTAGTCAAGATAGGATGACTGTAAAAAACAGGACACGGTACACACCACAGTTTTCAGCCACTTCAGATGTTGACAATGGCTTCTGAGATAGAGGACCTGAACAAGGTGAGCCCTGGGATTGCCCAACTTGCTTTCCGGAGAAGAAGGGAACTCGTCCTCAGAATTCACAGCTCACAATGAGGACAGCTCCGAGCACAGAGCTCCAGAGAGCTGCAAAGTGGCCTCCAGTCTGCAGCCAGACCCCGATGCGTGCATGCATGTGGAAGAGGCCAGGGAAAGGCCAGCCAAGAGACTACTATGAGCTCAAACTTACACGGGCCCAACAAGTCTCTGTGAACCAGAGTGGAAAATATCACAACGCACACTACACCTCGTGGATTTCTCTTACGGTATTGCTTCAGTAGTGGGAAAACTTTAAAATGAGATCTCCTTGGCCCAGCCAACACAGCTTCAAAGCAAGCAACAAACAGATCAAATGATTGTCAAATAATTAAATAGCACTCAAGACAAAACTCAGTACAAAATATCTAACACCTCACAGGGTAAATTATTTCTAGTAGGCCCAAACTGGAAATAAGACAAATGTCCGTTCACAGGTGAGGGAAGAGATAAATAAGTTGTTGTTAGCCACACAATGGAATACTACACAGCAATATAAAAAGAATGAACTACATTTGCATATAAGAACATGGATAAATCTTAAAATAATTGTGCTAAGTGAAAGAAGCTGGGGCACAAACAAAAGCATACACTTTCTTATCCCATTCACATAAAATTATTGAATATACAAAGTAGTCATTAGTGAAAGAAATCAGGTTGCCTAAGAATGCTACAGTCAGGAGGCTCAGGGGGACTTACGAAGGCCTTGGGGAAACACTTTGGGGGATTTGGGATATGTTCATTATGCTGGTTGTGGTGGTAATTTTATATACATATACACACATATGTCAAATCCCATCAAAATTTATAGTTTGAACACATACAATTTATTATAGAAGATAGATTTCATTAATGCTTTTTTAAAGTAAATTTATCATGTAAATTGCTTAGCTGGAAAATGCATTTACATTTTTATGATGAAACCTCTACATTTTACAAGCACTGGTTTCATTTTCTGATTTTCACAGCAATCCAGTGGATTCAGCAGATTAATGCATTCGGTTTTCACGTCTGGAGAACAAGACCCGTTCCAGGAGGTGGGCTAGCTGCTTCAGGTTCACGTGGCCCAGCAGTGGCAGAACCAAGGCTTCAGGCGAGGTCTTCCGACTCTGCAGCAATCGCCACAGCTCCTCTGCTTAGTCACACGTCACACGGGGCCACTGGCATCAGCCTGTCAGAGATTCGGTTTTCATCAGCCCAAATCTTTTTTTTTTTTTTTTCTTTAGGGCTAAGGACCTAACTCAGGACCTCACAGATGCTAGGCAAGTGCTCTGCCACTGAGCTAAATCCCCAACCCCTCATCAGCCCAAATCTAACCTCTAAATCTGCAAGATCATTGTGCCTGAATGGGTTACTAGATTTGGAATAAAACCAAAGATACAAGTGACAGTCTGAGGGCACTTTCAAACAGAAAATGCAAAGTACATTGCACTGCAGTGACCAGGTGAGTGAGTGGCCGGTCTACTGACCCTGGTGGGAAATCACTGTAAATCCCCCCAGCTGAGGACCGAGTGCCGGGCGATGGAGCTCGGGCGGTTCCTGCTGAAGGGGCAGCTCATGACAGGACTCTGAGTAACACGCACTCCTGAGAAACTCTCGGATTCCTGGTCATGACCTTCTTGTTACCAGAGATGTGTTTCTCTCTGTATCTTTGAATTTTCTGAAATATTTTTTTTAAGCGAGAAGGACAGTGTGTGTGTGTGTGTGTGTGTGTGTGAGAGAGAGAGAGAGAGAGAGAGAAGGTAGAGGCCAGAGCCAAGAAGGCCTGTGGACCGTGAGACAAGATTGGGAATGGAGGGAAGTGTGCGTGAAATGGGCCCCAGGGCTGCCGGACAAATCCTGGCAGAGGGAGCACCTGGCAGAGAGAGAGAGAATCAATTTTTATTGATTTTTTCACATGGCTTTCATTGCTGGGACACTTAGTTGTGTACGTGGTTGCTGGGGTTTGAACCTGTGCACTTGCACATGCCAGGCAAGTGCCACAACCACTGAGCCACCGCTGCAGCCCCCTGAAATATGTTTAAATGCCAGTGAAGCCCTGGATTGCTCCTCCAGTTCTAAGATCAACACAGTGGGGTTTGGACGCACACACACACACACACACACACACACACACACCATGGCATTCCAGTTCTTTCTTTGCACCTCACCAGACAGGTGTCTTAGATGAGATTTTCACCAGAGCACCAATTTTAAGTATAGAATGGTATTGGTCTTCCAAGCTAAGCTTTTTTGTTGTTGTTGTTTTGGGGTGTGTGTGTGCGTATGTGTGTGTGTTAGGGATTGAATTCAGGGGCGTTAAACCACTGAACCATACCCCCAGCCCTTTTTTTTTTTTAATTTCTTATTTTGAAACAAGTTATTGCCAAGTTGCTTAGGGCCTCACGAAGCTGCTGAGACTGACTTTGAACTTGCAATCCTCCTGCCTCAGCCTCCAACCTAAGCTTTTCTAAGAGATGAAGAAGCGTGTATAAACTGTCACCAAAATCGTGGCTTTCATTTTCAGTTTTCTGTCTTCTACTGGTTTCTCAAAATTCCTGCGTCAAAGGTCCCACTCGTAGGTGCTGTCGGTCGCATCCTGTCTGCAGTTACCTTCTCTTCTCCAGGCCAGCTGGACCGCTCACCTGCCCTGCTTGCTCCTCCTGACTCTCGGCCTCAGCCCTGCCTCGCCCAGGTGCTCCCTCTGCCGGGATTTGTCCGGCAGCCCCGGGTCCCATTTCACGCACACTTCCCTCCATTCCCAATCTTCTCTCATGGTCCACAGGCCTTCTTGGCTCTGGCCTCTACCTTCTCTCCCTTGTAGGTCCCTGTCTGCTTTATTTTGCTGTAACGCAATACACAGACTGGGAAACTTACAAAGAAAAAAACTTTTTTTCTCCCAGTTCTGGAGGCTGGGAAGTTGAATGCCAAGGTGCTGGCCTTCGGTTTGCCCCTCTGGGCTACATTATGTCATGGTGGAAGGCGGGAGGCCCACAGAGCAAGAGGGATCTGCTTTCCTCACAAGCCCTCTCCGTGCTGACCCACCCCTCCTGTGATAATGACATAGTCCACTCAGGAAGGTGGAGTCCTCCCCACTCGCCAATCACCTCTCACCAGGCCCCTCCCAGCGCGGCTGCACTGGGGTTAGGGTGGGGGGGCACATTCAAACCACAGCAATGAGCCTTCCTGTTTATATGTCAGGTCCTCCTTGTCCTAGCATCATTTAAAGACCCCTCTGTCTCCCTGAAGGCAGTGTCAGATTTTACCCATCAGTCCCCCTCTTCTAAGTTTCCCCTGGGGGCCTCTGAACCTGTGTGCCAAGTCCCTTTACAGCATTTAAGGAGTGAGCCAAGGAGACCATGGAAGATGCTGCCTGGAGCTCTAATTGTCCAGTGCCCCACTGCTGTCTTCTGAGCTCTGCAGTGATCCCTCCAGACCACCCTTCCTGGCGTTGATTCTTGCCAATTTCCAAGCTGACAAGAGGACTAAGGCAGGCACACTCCTGGGAAAGGGACTCACCTCAGATGGGTGACTTTGGCTGTGCAACTCCTCAGTGGCCTTCTCCGACTTTCATTAGAACTGCCCCACAGTTCCCACCCAGATCCCTTCCCTCCTTCCCTCTGACGGTCAGGGGTGCTCTGACCCCTTCCATGGTCTCCTCCCCGTTTTCTCTCACAGGTGTTTCCCCTAATACTGGACATGTGACCCCACTTTTGGCATATGATTCTGGAGGTGTCTGACAGGTAGAAGACTCTTCACATTTCTGAAGGTAGTTTTCTGCATTCTTCTCTGTTACTTTTGAGTTCCTTTCTTCTCTTGGGGTTTCTCTCTCTCCTCTTTTCTTGAAAAGGATGCTTAGTTCATTAAATTTTATACTTCCTTCACCGTATATCTGTTTCAGGCAGTAAATTTCCTTTTAAGTATTACTTCAACTGTAGTTCATAAATATTAATGATTTCACTTTTGCTTAACTCAAAACATTTTCTAATTTTTGTTATGATTTCTTATTTGACCTAGGTTGTTTAAAAACAGGAGAATTTTTAGTTTTTCTTTTATAATTGACTATTACTATAACTAAATTGTAGTAATAGAATATGTTTGCATTGTTTCAGTCTCTTGTAAATTTGAGGACTTGCTTTGTGGCCCAATATACAGTCAATTTTTTTAAATGTCCTTGTATAACTGAAAATAACATATTTTTTTCCACCTGTTGGATTTAGTGTTTTACACTAAATATAATATATTTGGTCAAGCTATTCATATATCATGTTCAACTTTTTAATCTAATTCTAGGAGTTTTTTCTGTTTATTATCTCCTATGATAAGATGTAGTCTTAGTTATGTCAACTTTTTTTTATATATATATTTTTATGTCAACTTTTAAAAACATATTTATAGTTCTGATGTATAAATTGTAAAGGAGGCCTAAAGGTTTTCGGTTGTTGTATCTTCCTAGTTAACTGACACTCTCCTCAATTAGAAGTCCTACCACAAGATCATCCATGTTGTTACACATAACAGAATTTCCTTCTTTTTAAAGGTTGCATAGTATTCCCTTACGTATGCATACCATTCTCTTTATCCATTCATCTATTAATGGACACTTAGATTGAATCTATAACTTGGCTATTGTAAATAAAAATAAATATGGATGTGCCAACATCTAGACATACTGATTTCAAATCTTTTGAATAAATACCTTGAAGTGAGACTACTGGATTATGTGATAAATCTATTTTTAGTTTTTTGAGGAAACTCCAGTAATTCAGGGACAGAAAGACAAATACCACATGTTGGTTGTCACTTGTATGGGGAATTTAACTCAGTCAAACTCATAAAAGCAAAGTGCAGAATGGGGGTCGCTGGACAAGGAGTGGACAGGAGGTTCTGGCCACAGGGCTCAGCATCTCAGTAACACAAAAGGAACATGTTCGCTGTTGATTTTTTATATCCACTAACAGCAGGGCAAATAGAGTCAATAATTATGTATTGTATCTTTCAAAATTACTGAGTAAATTTTGAATGAGAATCTCAAAAATGATGACTATTTGAGGAGATGCATATATAGATTAGTTTGCTTGAATCACTACACCAGATTCATAAATCCTGACATTTGTTTGTTATCAATATGGGCAATTATAATTTTATCAATTTACAATAAAATAAAAAATTTAAAAATAAAGCTTAAAACAGAAGTCCCCCTCCTTACCATTTTTAAGGTTTTTTTGGCCATGGACCCTCTTGTACCTATTATGAAGAGATGATCAGGTTTAATCTAGTTAGTACTGCATGTTTTTCCTCATATTATTACTTTCAATCTTTCTGTATCCTTCCATGCCCTGTAAATTCTAGGGGCTCTTTAAAAGTAAAAAGCTTATAATCGTTGTCTTTTAGTAATTTTTTTTCTCTAAAATTCATTGTTCTTTCACTGGAACTTTAACCACATTGAAATCAATTGCAATTGATCTTTGATTGAATTATTTCTACCACCATTTTTGAGCTTTTTAAATTTGTCCTGTTTCTGTTTTAAGAGGTGGAGCTTTGGGGCTGGAGTGGTGGCTCAGGGGTTTCGGTGCTTGCCTGGCAAGCACAAGGACCTGGGTTCAAACCCCAGCACCACATACACAACAAAGTATTAGAGCAACTAAGGCCATGTGAAAAACTCAATAAAGTTGTTTCTCTCTTCCTCTGTCTCTCTCACTGTCCCTCTCTCTTTAGGAAAAAAAAAAAAGAGGTGGAGCTTAATTGAAGGTCCTCAGGTCATTGTGGGGGGCCCTCAAAGGGGATTGTGGAGCCCCATTCTCCCCTGCTCCTCTGTGCTCTGTGGCTTGGGTAACTGGTTTGGCTCTGCCATCTCTCCCACCATTACGATTTTGGTGGAGGTTGAAAGCCATGGGGTCAACGGATCTTACACTGGCAACTTCAAAACCAACCTTAAACCAAAATAAATCTTTTCTTTTTATGAGTTAATTATCGCATGTGTTTTGTTATAGTGACGACAAACTGTCTAATACTGTATCTTTGCAATGTCCCTAAATAAACAAAGGATTCCTCCTTTTATAGTGCATTTTATTCTTCCTTGTTTTTGTTTAATCCTCCAGGATTTATTGATATTATTTTATATAGCAAGGACTTGTATAGATTTGTCATCTGTCATCATTTATTCTCGTATCTCAGTTTCACATTTTGGGTTCCTTTCATGAAATGTATCCTTCAGAATCTCTTTAAAATTTGGTGGCTGGAAAACTGTTTTTATTGACTTGAAAATGATTTTTATTTTACATTCATTTCCAGGAGATATTGTTTTACTAAAAATACATTCTGGGTTGACATCTGTTTTCTCTAAAGACTTTTAAAATAAATCCTATTTCCCTGTCCTGGGTCTCCTGACATTGCAGTGAGAGATTAGATCTCAACCTAAATGTCATTCAGTCATTGTTTATCTGGGTTTTCTCACTGGCTCTTGAAAGATTTGTCTGTCTTTGACTCACTATGCTATAACTAAGTGTGGACTTTTTTCCTTTTGATTGTGTTTAAAAATTTTTGAATTTAGCTATCCGTGAATTGAAGTCTTTTTGTGCACAGTTGTTGTCTCGTCAAATGTCGCCTTTGGTCCCCTTGGAATATCAGACCTTTTCTCTGCAGCCTGCACATCTCCTAACCTCCCTCTTTTGTTCTCCATGAGCTGACCTCAGGTGCTGAACTCAGGATAAACTTCTCCACAACTAACTTTTTTTTCCCCCAAGGCTGAGGATCAAACTCCGGGCCTTGCGAGTGCTAGGCAAGTGCTCTGCCACTGAGCTAAATCCCCAAACCCCACAACTAACTTTTATTTTGCTAAGTCTCTCTTCAGTTATGCCTAAACTGCTGCTATTTCGATTATCAGTTATTACCCATACCTTGTCTATAAATTTTATTTCACTTTCAAAGCTGGTGGTTTTAATCTCAAATCCTCTAGGGTCTTTTCATATGAATCATAATAATTCTCATTTTATGAAATATAGACTCATTCACAGTGATTAAAAAGATGCCACATTTGGAAAGCCTGCTTCCTTTTCTTGTCTCCATAGTTAAGTTTTTTAAAGGAAAGAAAATAATCCGGAATCAAAGAACCAAGGTGATCCGAGAAGCCCAGAGGTAAAAATGGAACAAATAGGAGGAAATTTGAATTAACTCTTGAGCCAGAAACGGTGAATTTTGCATACTTCCAGATTTTTCTGGCCAGGATGGGTATATTTGGAAAGACATGGGAAGAATAGATACCCCAAATAATAGCTAGATACACAGCTGGAGCAGTGGCTGAGTGGTTATGGTGCTTGCCTGGATCTAAGTTCAAACCCCAGCACCATGTACACAACAAAGTCTCGGAGCAAGGAAAGCCACACGAAAAGCTAAATAAAATGGATTCTCTCTTTCTTTCTCTCTCACTGTCCCTCTCTCTCTAAAAAAAAAAAAAAAGCTAAATGAAGGATCCCAAATTTGGATCTCATTTTGGAAATTACATTAAGATGTAATTTTTAGACCCATCAAATTCTGATAATGAGAACTAATTGCTTTGAAATTCATTTTTCTGGGTGTTCATAGGAGAAACTCTGTATTTAACCCTGGCTTATTAGATTTGTATTTCTGCTTCAAATTCAAAGAACTTTGAATGTTTAACTTTATAGTTCAAAGCTTAGTCTTCTCTTTGATCTTTTTATTGAGTGGAGAAATAATGGTGGGTTAATACTACATGTTACCCAGCTCTCTGTGGCTTACTTTTTAAAATTTTATTCTGCTGGCAGTTGCCTCTAAACATGTTAAGCAAATGCAATTAGATTGTGAATGAACACCATCAATACATGTTCCTATTCAACTGCTGGTAGGGTCTGAAGATGCATTTCTTCTCTGCCAAGCCTTTTTCAGAACATCAAATCTTTATTGATTTGACTTCTCTAAGCAATTTGTGACTTCACGTAATTTTGGCCCCTGGGTATCTTTCAGTTTATTTTTCCCGTCTTCTGGGGTCTGTTTTTCTCTTGTCTTAGGTTAACTCAGAGTTATGCAGAATAATTTCCCTTTAGTTGAATGCAGCAACGAAAAAAAAAGACAGTAATGACTGCCATGAATCCTTTCTAAGCATGGTTCAGACCTGGAGAAAGTTTTGAAAAGAAAGATACGTATTTCTGTCCCTGCATTTTATCATTTCTCCCAAATGTATCAGTGGCAGCTGAGATTTACTATTTTCTCATGAAATCTAGTCAACATTTTTTGGCCTCACAAGTATTATGCCAATATCTGGTATTTTAAAAATAAACTCTGATGATTAGGCTTTGCTAAATTAAGTGATCATTCTGAGATAATTAAATTCACTTTTATCTAGTTTTTTTCCCAAATTGTCTAAGTGCATGTGTGATATTATAGTCTTTAAGTTACAAAAATGTAAGTGATACATTGTTCAAGTTATTCCTAATTGATAATTATAATTGTCACATTTTTATTGTGCTTGTAAAAAATCTGCCTTGTATCTATAAAAAAAATCAGCCGTAAGATGGGTCCAACCCTGAATTTGTGCTGACTTCGTTGTTAGGATAAGCATAGTACCTGTGTGTTGCCACCAGGGGGCGATGTTGGTCCTTCACGGCTGGGTAAGCCAGCCTTGGCCTCCACCCAGTCTGTAAAGCTACTTTATGATTGCGGTGACTCATTATCACTTCATGCTTACACAGTTATGAAAGAACTGTCTAATCACGTTGAGGGGCAATAAAGAAGTTAGTAAAAAGAAGCTGATAAACTTGATCAGATACCTAGAAAGCTTCTGAAGAACGTTCAGTTGCCTTGAGGCTCAGCATCAAACCCTAACAACTCCTCTAACACAGAAAGTAGCTTTGTAGAAATTCCACACAAGAAACACATTTCATTAAAGATGAAAGGGAGAGTAGGTTAAGAAGCACATGATGAATGGCCCCCAAACTGCTTATTGAAGAACAAACGACCATGAAAATGTCAATCAAAACCAGGTCTTTTTTTTTTTATGATTATTTTTCTCTTTTTAATCCAATTCAAAGTACCTGGTTATATCACTCCCTCACCAGCCTCAGGGTACAAAAAAGGTCACATTAACACTGAGATATGAATGTTTTGTTGGCTTGATAAACCTGCTAAGGAAACAGAGAGTGCTGGCCCCATTGGAAGGCTTCCTTCTATTACAGAAGAATCTTCAAGACCCCAGGCCTGCTCTCCAGTTTAGGGTAATGGTTCCTTCTCTTATGACTCTGTTTTTCACTGGTGCCCAAGTGGCGACAGGAGAAAACTCCCTCAGAAGTGCAGAGCCTTTCCTCCCCAGCGTTAGGAGAGGCAGCCATCCCCAGCGCCCCTCCAGCCTGCCAAGCCTGCTGGGCACCGTGCCTGGGATTCTATCCAGTCTCAGGGGCCTGCTGCTACTCCTGCAAATTCAGTTGTTATCAGCCTCCTCCTCTCACCTCAGTTTGCCGGACCAATTCATAGACATCCTTGCCTTCCGCATTAAAACAGGAAGGATAATGTCTCAAAAATATTAAACTAATTTTCTTTCCCCTGCAAGCCATGCCCCACGGCAGTCATTTGGAAAGGGAGCAGGTATCTCAGAAAGCAAAAAAATGGTAAGAAAACTCCCATCGAGGAAGGAAAGAGAAGGAAGAATCAAACTTCTAGGTCCTGTGAAAAGATTAGGATGGAGCTTGTGGGAGAAGTGCCCTGATGCGGGGTGAACCATGCCCCCCAAAATTCACATGTTGAAGTCCTAACTCCCAGTTCTTGAGAATGTGTTGTACTTGGAGAGAGGGCCTTTAAGAATGTTACAGAGGTTAAATGGGTTCATTAGGATGGCTCCAATCCAACACGACTGCTGTCCCTACAAGAAGATAAAATCTTAGCACACAGGTAAGGTGACTGAACAGGAAGGCAGTCAGTTACAAGCCATGGAGAGCAGTCTGGGAAGGAACCAACCCTGCCAATACCTGACCTCTCACCTCCAGCTTCCAGAACTGGGCGGAAGTCAATTTCTGGGGTTTAATCCTCCAGTCTGTGCTGTTTTGCTGTGGCTGCTGCAGCAGCCTGCAACGGGCCTGACTTTGCTCTCATGCTGCCGTGTTAGAGGAGAGTGGACCCATGAATAGACTGGAGGACCAGTGAGAGCAGAAAGTCTTTGTCCTACTTCCCATAGGATTCTGGAAGAAAACACCTCACCGTCCTTGATCCAACTGCGGGTGTCCTGTCTGTGTGCAATTAGATGTAGTTGCTTGTGGGGGACACAAATGAGAATGGACAGTCACATTGCTGAGATACCATTGCAGAGGGCTGTCCTGTTAGGAGACTGAAGACCACTGTAGGAGTCACTCCACGAGTGTAACTTTCCCTTCCACCGGGGGGGGGGGGGTATGGGGGGAGTGGAAGGTGGGAAGCTGAGTTTGCAGACTTCCCGACAGGGCAGCAGATGCGACTCTGGAATTGCACGTTAGCTGACCACTGTTTCTCCTGCTGCATGTGCAAAGACACCACATGCACCACGTGAGCACAATGCCCCGGAATGCCACTCCTGGGACCTGACACATCATTGATCCCAAAAGAAATATCCCTATTGTCCCTCTTCTTTGTTTTACCACTGGTTCTCTTTTCTTTCTGTCTTGTCAAATGCAGGCCCCTGAAGTCATCCCTAAACCATCTGTTGATAAGCAGACAAAGCCGCTGTTTGCTTTTACTTTAAGGGGAGGAGTCGGGGTGGGGGGGCAAAGCTGAGATACTGAGATTGGAAAATCAGGATTAAAGTGGGTCTTGCAACTGAGAGGGTGTGGATGAAGATTGAAGACAATGGTGTAGTAGTTTAGCTTTGCTGCACGTAGCCAGGCAGATATGAGGCAGGGCTGAGGGAGACTGAGGGGTGTATAACTTTGAGGTTTTCTATTTAAGAACTAACGAGTCTTTCAGGAAGATTCGGGGAGGACAAAGTTACTTAACATGTTCCTCAGTTTTTGCTTTTGTTTTTTTAGTTTTTTTTAAGGAGTTGAGTTATTGTACAATCATAAATGCATGCAAAGCATCATGTGTTGGGCATATGCTCTTAAACCAGAATTACCCCCACATACCCCACCCCCCAGACTCTTGACTCATACATTTCACCCCTACAAGCAATATAAATGCTTAGATTGTGAATTTTCCAGAATTAAATGATTGCACATTGGATTCTCAGAGGGGTAAAGTCAGTTTTGGATGGGGCCATGTTCTGAGAAAACATCATAAATTAAAAATATCATTAAGTCAAAGCTGCATTAATGCACAACACCTACCTCCCACTCTTCCTAGCTCATTCACACAGCACGACATTTCTGCCTCTTGATTGAGGGGCTGATGGGGGCCATGGCTGCTGCTGCCCTTCATCCAGAGAGGATCCAGAGGATCAGACCACATATCACTAGCCTAGGAAAAGATCAAATACAAATAAGCCAAACTCAGAAGGTCAACAGTCATATGCTTTCTCTCATATGTGGAAGCTAGAGAGGAAAAAGGAAAAGAAATTGGGGAAATCTCATGAAAATTGAAGGGAGATCAGTAGAGTAGAGGAAAGGGACTGGGGGAGGGAAGAGAGGGTAAAGAGAAATACTAGGGAGTGATTATCAGCCAATTATCTTGTTATATTGTGTGCATGTACAAATATGTAACAACAAATCCCACCATCATGTACGACTATAATGCACCAATAAAAAATATTGAAAGATAAAGATCAAAATCCCAAGCACGGTTTCTACTAAATGTGTGCTGCTTTTGCACCATTGTAGGGGCAAAAGCATCTTAAGTCAAACCATTGTAACCCGGGGCCCACCTGTATCTGCAACTGCTGGGCAAGTTTCCCTGGAATAGTCAATGATTGGAGAAGACAGTGGACTAGTAAAGGCACGTTAGTATGGACGCCAAACCACGCAGTGTGGACAGTTCCAGGCTCGATCTGGTGGAGGATGAGGTGGTGTTGCCAAGTGGTCAGGAGCCCATGCACACTGCAACCCACTTGAGCACACCAGGGCTTTGTCACTTACTGGGAGTGGGGCCTAGGCCTGGTCACCTAATCTCAGTTTCTGGAAGACAGCAAGTTCTGTCTATTCATGTTATCGGAATCTATTCTCCACCTCAAAGAACCTCTGTGAAGAAATCAGAAATCAGATGTGCAGTTTAATGACCACATCCCAGAAAGTCAAACAGAAGCCAGGGCAGGAGCCAGGTGCTACACTTAGCTGGTTCTGGAAGAAGCTTCTCAAAGCCACAGGCCAGCAGCGGAGATTCAAAGATGTACTGAGAGTGACAGCTGGGGGGGGGGGGGCACGGGAGGGCTCTCTTGCCTGTTGAGGGATTTGGGACTTCTTTACCTTAACACTTCCTTGCTTCCTCCATGCCCTGCCATTTGGGGCCTGTTGAGCCTCAGTGGGCACAGATTTCCAACCAGAGGCTCCTTCCCCAAATGGCTCCCCATGATGAAATAGGAACTGAGACCCTCGCTCACCTCCTGGCAGGTCTGGTCAACAAAGCTGACCACCATGTGACCCTCGTAGACAAATCCCAGAGTCCTCAGCCTTACAGTGCTCACTTGTGAGATCTGCTCTGCACTTTATGTATATTTTATAGGTTGTTATGAACGTCAAATGAAAAATTTTATAGTCAGTTTTTTTTAAAGAGAGAGGGACAGTGAGAGAGAGAAAAAGAGAATCAATTTGATTTTTCATGCGTCCTTTGTTGCTACAACACTTTGTTGTATAAGTGGTGCTGGGATTTGAACCCATATCCTTGCGCAATGCCAGGCAAGCACCATAACTGCTGAGCCACTGCTCCACCCCCCAAAATATTATTTTTCTTGATGACTAAATTTTTTGCCTTCCCTTTACACTTTTAACCCAGTCTGTTGCCACTTCTTTAACTGCGTGGTTAACTAAGTTACTTAAACTCTCTGGGTCTGAGCTTCATCATGTATGAAATGCAGATGACAAAAAAAGGACCTCTCTCATTGGGCTGCTGCAAAGATAAGATAAATTGATCAATATAAAGCACTGGTGCCAGTGACTAAACCCATATTTTTTAAAATAAAATTCTTTTTATGATCTGCCAATCTAAGCAAAATGCAAGTTCTGTTGTTGCAGAAGGAAGGGGGAAAGGTAATCAACAGCTCTTGCAGAAGTATGTTTCCCAGGTGGTTTCCAAACTCTTTCAAAGGTGTCCCAGGAGCGGTAGGGTAAGAAAGGATTGCTTAAAGCTAAGAGCAGATGTGTGAAGTCAGTTTTTAGCTTAGTGGGCACAATGAGAGGGTGGGGTTCAGCACTCTGTGTGTGCTGTGACTCTCCCTCCCTTGACTCGCAGTCCCTCATTTGGCAGCAGGCATGAGCCATGAAGGCAGTACCATTGATCTGTTTATGATCGGAAGAGGGAGCCATGACTTGCAACCCCCTGAAAGGACTGAGGTGGACTTGGGGGAGGTGGGACCTGGCTTTGTAGAGAGAGGAGGGCGCTTTCAGGGCAGAGAGAAGCAAGAGCTACGGATCAGACACAGGAGCCAGGATTGTGTCCAGAAAGTGGCCGAGGGTCTTTGGGAAAGGGACAGGAAGAGGCTGAAGGTGTCCCAGAAGGCAGGTGGAGGGCCTGGAGCATGGGTTTGCTGCTGTTCAGGGATATTCAGTTAGGCTATAGAAAGTAAGAGAAGCAAACAACTAGAACCAAAGGGAAAATCCAAATAAACCCTCCAGATTTAACTGGGTTCACTTGGTTTTAGTTGACTTTAAAAATCACTTACTTTAATGTGCATATACAAATATGTAATAACAAATCCTACTATTATGTATAATTATAATATACCAATAAAAAATATGGAAGACAAAGAAAAAAATCACCATCTTTAGAGATCACCTGGCTAAGCAATATATTAGATTCCCATGAGCTTTGCTATGGACAATATTGCTAATGGGGGGTCATGATGCTAATGGTTGCCAAAGTTCTTTTTCAGAAACTTGGAGGTCACTCTTGTTTAGCTCAAGCCAGTTGAAATCAGTGACCTCATTCATTTGAGTCTGAAAAGTGTCCACTCAGAGGGCCAAAACTTCTACCCTCAGGTCATGCCAAGGCTGCCATTTCTGAGCACAACCCTGTGAAGAGCCTTGAAACCTGATTACTCACATGCAGACCAGCAAGAACTTCACTCTTCCTCACCTTCAATGACCTTTCCCCATTGTCTCTGACTAGTCTGCTTTATCCTGTAAATATCCCTAAGCCCAGGCCTGGGGGAGGCAGTTTTGCTCTCTAGTCTCCGTGCTTGGCTACCTCGTGAATAAACTCCTTTGAAAACCTCACCGTTTCAGTGACTGGCATCCTGTGTGTGGGCAGCACAGGCCTGGTTCAGTAATAAAACTAAATATAGAAGCAGGTGACCTAGGAGCCACAGGTGCAGCTACAGTAGGTAGAGCTATTTGTGTCACTAAGCCCATTATGAAGGAGATAGCCAGAGGAAGGAACAGTGGGCACTCAGATTCTGGAGGCTCATGTATGTGGGAGGCGCTCAGTAATCATAAGGCTGAAAATGACATCCAGGGGAGAGGCCACGACCGCCCAGGAAGAACTGGCCTGGCGACTTGGTAGGGAAAGTGCATGCTGGCTTCCAGAACCACTCCAACATCTAGAAAGGCTGATGGGGATGGGACAGTCAGGGGAAGGAGGCAAGATTCAAGAGGGGGCAACCCCAGCCCAGGGGCTCCCTGTCCTCAGGGTGCTCAGATTCTTCCACCTTGCTTTTGCTGTGTGGAGGATCCCAGAGAGCCGCTCTAATTTCCTTCAGCATAACTGCAGGCTTGAAAGCAGGGCTTATGTCCTGAGGGGGAAGTCTCTGAGCCCCCAGGTTAGCACAGCAACTAAGCAAGGGAGCCTGGGTGGCCAGCTTTCTGGTGGCAGTTGGTGACCCTGGTCACATGAGTTCCCCTGCTTTGGCATCTTCATTCATACAAAAAGGTTGATATAAGATCATCTCATACAATATATGTGAAGGTTAAATGGGTCAGTCCGTGGGGACAATTATACCTGTCCCACCTAGGCACCAACTAAGCACTTTGGAAAGGTCACCCAGCATGATATGAAGCAGGAAGAGGTCCTGGCTTAGTCTGTAGAAAGACAGTAGGCAAGACATCTAGAAGGAAGCCAACAGAAAGAGTCCTCATTTCCTCTCTGAAGGATGGTCTGAAGCCAAGGGGATGATTGCATCCACCCACCAGCCGCCTGGGGCTCCTGGGGAACAGCTCCGGAAAAGCACATGTAGGAAAGCATCAGCAGTGGCAATTTCCGGATTCGTGTGACTGTACTGGTTAACAAGAATCCAGGGCACTGAGGCCCAGGAGACCCAGTGAGGGAGCACTGAATGACCTGCTTGGACCTGGAGGCAGGGCAAGGAGACCCTGTTCCCACCACACACACACAAGGAACTGGAGAAGAGGCCTAGGAGCCTTTCAGACAGAAAGAGGCCAAGGTTGTGGTGAGTGGGGAGTAGGGATTGATTGAAGAGGCCAGGAAGCTTCCAACTGCCCTCCCCAGCTCTGCAAACCTCCGATGGCCTCTGGGCATGCAGCCCCAGCCACCAGGAGATCCACGTTGGGGACAAAGAGGAAGCCTAAGCCTGAGATGGGGCTCCCCCAGCAACACCTCTCAGAACTATGTCTCCTGAACCCAGCTCAGCTCAACTTGCCTCGGCCTAGCCCCCAAAAGGCCCCGGGCCTCTTCGATTCCACCAGACCCCAGGGAAGTTCTGAAAAGGGTAAGTTAAACAAGGCTGCTCTTGACCCACTACAGTTAAATGATCTTAACTTTGCCATTTTGATAAAAATATAAGACCACATGATCATGTTACTGGGTTACCCCACAACCTAACAAGACAGCTATGTAAGGGAGGAGCCTAAAGATTCGTTTGTTTCCAGGTAAATCCTCCTCTGCTGGAAATCTAAAGGGAACCTGGGGAAGTGATGTGATTTCCTCCCAGTTGTATTTCTGCTCAGTTCTATCTATTAAACCCAAGATGTGGTCTCTGTTTGGAGGAAGGATTAGCTACTGTCTTTGAAAGATAAAGTAGATAGTAAACAGCCTCATATTAATGAATTAGAGCTTGCTTATAAAAACCTCATCACCAAAAATTAGATTTGAGATAGATTTAAAAAGTGCAATTTATTCTCACACATTTCCTTGGAAATGATGTGTGCAGAATGTGAACATTAATCTCCAAGACCCAGAACTTTAAATTCTGAATGTGGCTGTAGCTGTTGCCTATTTTCTTAGGCTCCCTGACCTTTCATAGTCAAGCAGTTTATTGCTATAGGGTTTTTTCCCCTTTATAATGTAGTTTTTGTTTTTTTGTAAATTTTAACTACTCTGATGTGGCGGAGAATATCTCATAACGGTTTCAGAGCACAACCTTTGGCAAAATAAAGTCACTGCAGGTTAATTAAGAAATTTAGAAAATTCTTTTGCAGACAACTCTGTGCCCTGAGAGGAAAGGTTATAATTAAGATAGATTCAGTGTCATTAGGATCGTTTAAAATGCCAACTCTTCAAAAAATGGAGATAATAAAGTCAGCAGGGAGAAAACGCGTTGTTTAACTGGTTTGGATGAACTGACCTTGTTAGAAGCAAGGGACTTTCTTTTCCTCCTGTGGCTGTCTTCAGGCCTGCACTGTCTCTTCTACATTCCCATGGCCCTAAAGATGCCCCTAAGCTTTCCCTCTGACTTTCAAAGATTCCGACTGCCTCATTTTCATACCTAAAAAGCCCAGAGCCTGATGACTCAAAATGAAAATCTCTCATTTTATTGAAAGCTCTCCACAGCTCAGACCTCACCTGGGTTTGGTGACACACCAGGTCTACCCGCCTCTCCAGGACAGGGCCCGGGGCGGGGTGGGTTGTGCAGGGGGGAAAAGGGCTTCCTGCATGGAGGTGGGGCACGTGGTGTTGCTGCCCTCCTGTATGTGACGGGGTCCCATGGTGATGGCCTTGTGGATTCTGCAGGGACACACAACAGCAGTGAACATGTGAACATCAGACCTGGCGCCTCCCTGGAGGGAGCAATGGCCCCTGGGTGACTCCTTAGGACTGGTTCTTAGGTCCTGCCTCCACACCACAGAGCCCTTTTCTGTTGGCCCCTTTACTCTGGAAGGTGACTTTTCACGCAATGTGCCTTTGGAGTGGGCTCCAGCTCCCTCACACATTCCCTCCTTCCTTCTTGGTGGAATTGCCACCCACCGCAGCCCCTTCTCTGCTGCTGTGACAGCTCCACTGCTTCTTGTTTTCAGACTTTTCCAGAACCAGGGGGACCTCAGCGTAGGGACACAACTGTGGCTCCCCAGGAAGCCCTTCATCTTGCTTGTTAGCTCCTGGTGGCACAGGGCCTGGAGACAGTTCCCTCTCAGTAAACATCCCAGCTGTAGAACCTGCCCTTCGGCAATGGGAGGGGGCTGTTTCCCATAGACCAACCACTGTTTTCAAAGACCCCTCTTTCATCACCGTGTCCTCCTATCATTCTCATCTCTTTTAGGGTAAAAGTAGATTAAAAAGTGGATGGTAGGCTGGAATGGTGGCTCGGCGGTTACGGTGCTTGCCTAGCACGTGCCAGTACACAGGTTCAAACCCCAGCACCTCGTACACAATGAAGTGTTTGAGGAATGAAAGTCACATGAAAAACTAAATAGAACTGCTTCCCTCTTTCTCTCTGTCTCTCTCACTGTCCCCTCCTTCTTTAAAAAAACAAGTGGATGGTGGATGAGCACCACAGAACCAGACCTGGACCATTCCTGAGAAGTTCTGCCCAGGTGGACCTCTCTCCACATTCTAGCAGGCGGGGAACATGGTTCCCCACATTCACAGGGGTACAGAGGAAGTCCATTATTCGTGAAATTCCTGCTTTATCGTGATCTGGGGGAAACTTTGCAGTGCAAATTCACAGAATGCAGTTTCTTTTTATTCTGATATCACTGACCATCACAAATACAGGGAAGTAAAACTATCACGACCCCATCACTGCAGTATAGTGAGCCTTTTCTGTGTGAAAGACTCTTCTTTGACACCCAGTCTTCTATGGACATTCAATTCTCTCAATCCAGATAATGTCTTGGAAGACATCCTCTTCCGAGAGAAGCAACAGACACTGAAACATCATGTGATTCAACCAAGTTTATCCTGCTTCTAAGTGGTAGGGCTGGGGTTAGAGTTCAGAGCTGCTGGATCCCAAAGCTTATTCAATCATACACCCTCTGACTTAGCTAATCATTATGAAAGTATCACTTATGCTATTGCTTGAGACTGATAGTCCCTCTGTGCCTACTTTTTCTAGATCCATGTGTATCCGTTTTTGCAGCTATAAGAAAATACTTTAGACTGGGTACTTTATAAAGAAAAGAGGTTGTTTAGCTCAGTTTTGGAGGTTGAAAGTCCAATCCCCATCTGCTCAGCCTTTAATGAGGGTTCCCTTGGCCAGGTCACAACATAGTAGAACAGCAGAAAGGGAAAATGACCATGTACGGAAAGAATCAAGTGCACAGGGTGGCATCAATTTACAACAATACACTATCTTGAGAACTCACTCTAAGAGGCCACTATTAATCCCTTCCAAGAGTGATGCCCCCAGTAGCCTAACAACCTCCTACCTCTAAAAGTTTCTACCACTTCTCCGCATCAACACATGGGGGACACCAATGTCCAGCACATGACAAACTTTAGGGGACAAACTCAAACCATACCCAAACCATAGTACCAAGAACTAATTGAATCGATCAATTCAATACATATGTTACGATGATCTGGAGGGACTCAGCATTAAACACAGCTCCCAAGCCTGACATGGCATCCAAGGCCCCGTTGGGTCTCATGAGGAAAGTAGTTTAATATCTGCGAGACCAAGAACAGGGGAGAGGCTGGGGCAGAACACAAGCCTGGTGTGAGGAGGCCCTGGGTTTGAATCACAACGTAGAGAGAGAGAGAAAGAAAGAGAGAGAGAGAGGGAGGGAGAGGAGAAAGAAGGAGGAAACAAAAAGAGAAAAGCAAGGGAGAATTTGTGGAAGGCCCAGCATGTACTGGAGTCTGGGAGCTCACAGAAGGCCCTGTCACTGCCTGAGGGTGGTGTCAAGTCCTGGAGGAGGTGGGCTTTGAGTCAGTGACAGAAGCACAGATGGGACCTTGCAAGAGCACCAAGAGGTGAGGGCCAGGGTGGGTGGTCTGGGTGGGCATCAGGTGGCTGCAAGCAGGGAAGCAAGGGCACAGGAAAAGCTCGTGCTACTCCCCAGAGATGCTACGACCAGGCACCACAAGTTGGGCTTCTGTACAACAGACACTGATGGCCTCTGAGTTCTGTAGGCTCCAGGCCAAGATGGTGGTGTCAGCAGGGCCACGCACCCTCAAGCCCACAAGGGCTCCTTTCTCGTCTGTTCCAGCTTCTTCCAGCTGCTGGAGGCTGCCGGCAATCTCTGGCATTCCTTGTTTTACAACTATATCACCCCAAGTCCCTGCTTCACTGGCCCTCCTCCCCTTGTTACTCTTTGTGCCTGTGTCCTTTCTCCTTTTAGAGGGGCAGCAGTCATGGATTAGGGACCCAACTACTCCACTGTGACCTTATCTTATCTTAAGGAATGACATCAGCAAGGACACTATTTCCAAATAAGGTTACAGTCTGAGGCCTGGGGTTAGGGCTTCCATGTCTTTTTGGAAAGGACACACCTTAACCTACTTAGAAAACTTGTGCCACCTCCTCACATCTTACAGTTCCATGTCTAAGTATCAGGGGACAGGCAGGTCCCTGACAGCCTGTCCTCAGCCTCCTATCTTGTCTCACAGTCCGCTGAGCTTTGCACTCAAGCTCGGAGCACTTGTCTTCAAAGTCTAGCAGTACAATGTGGTCCTCTTGGGCTTTTCTTCCTCTTCCCCATGGCTCCCCAGTCCCTCCACTGAGCAAACTCTTCCTATTTCAAGTTCACTATCCCCAGCTGCTTCTTACTCAGCCTTCCACCTGAGGGATGATGAATTAGCCCCAAAGCTTTGTCTCCAGGGCCTCCCTACACCTTCAGTGTGCAGTGGGGCTAACTAGGAGTGATCCACCTTTAACTCTGACGATCCCTTAATATAGGTTCTGGCTCCTTGGGGGTTGGAGTACCCGGATGAGTGGTTATGTTCCCAGCCAGCTCTCTCGGGTTCCCTACTCCAATGTTTATCCAAAAGCAGGCAGGTGGTTCTCCCACTGTGTTCCCACTAAGGAGCACAGCTCTTCCCACATGGTACAGGGTCCAGCTTCCTGAGCATAGGCCAGGTGTTAGCAGGGAGGGTCTGGCCTGCAGGAAGAGTCTGGCAGGCAGGGAACCTAGCATAAGACCTCCAAGTACCTCTGGAGGTCAAGGGCTCTGCATAACGATAGGATCGTGTAGGAAGGAAAGGGGAAACAAATCCCAGGTAGCTACCAGTGAAAAAGAAGAGGAGCTCTTTTGCTCCTTAGCTTCTTGCAGAATCATTAGAAGGACTCAAGGTAGGTAATTGAGCATGCTTCAAATCATCATATGTAGTACAGATGATGTTACACTTAGGAGACTATTTTTGTTTGGTTTGGTTTTTGGTTTTTGGTGTGTGTGTGTGTGTGAGTGATAGTCAATTATTGCCAAAGACCAACAAAATTGTAGAACCACTCTCTGATTCCATACAGGCACTCACACATGTCACACTCAAATACACAGCCAGGTTAGAAACCCGCTCTGTGGATGCCTCCTTGTCTCCTGCACAGATCCGCATCGCCATCTAGTGGGGCTCCGAGCAAAGTGCAGTGGTCAGGAACACCAAAAAACTGAAACTACGTAAATTAGGTGTTCTTTATAACTTACTACAGGTTAGAATAAAACTTTAATGAGAAAATGCATTCTGCAGGGCTACGATCCTTTATTGAAAACTTCTGATAGGGGAGAAGGGAGGATACAGAGACTTTAACCCTAGCAATGCTTTATCATTCAGCGAATACCACTGAGTGCCACAAGGCTCCAGGCATGGGACACACGGAGCCCAGCACAGAGACGGCCCCTACCTTATGAGGACGTGGTGTGGTAGGGAAGTTCAGAAGAATCTGTGCACACTCTGTACTTTAGGAAATTTGCTTCGATTATATGCTTTCTAAGAAATGATAGGTAGAGTCTTGAGTTTCTAAAATTTTGTAGACTACTTCAAAGTATATGTTGGTGTTTGTTTTTTTGTTTTGAGGTAATAGTATTATCTTGCCATCCCAAAGGCAGGCTCATTTTTTGTTCCTTCTGATTCTCCTTGATGGTAAGTGCTCTCCTGGACTGTTCTCAGCAACCCCATGAAATTAATTGCTGCACATATAGATGATTTCCATACCTACATGTGCTCCCCTGATCACTGACCTTCCAAATACCTATCAATCATCTCTACTTAGATAACCTGCACGCATCTAAAACTTGACATGTCCAAAATTGAATTCAGTATCACCTCCTCAAATCTGGTCCCCCTTATTTCCTCTTCCTTCGTCGATGGTGTAATACCCACCAAGTCTCTCAAGCCAGAAATCCTTGGCTTGCTTTTCTCCTGCAGCCAAAGCTGCTTCATCACTAGGCACAGGGCTATGACTACGGAGAGCCCACAGAAATTCAGGATTCACTCAGGGAATTTGCTGTAAAACTAAATAAATAAATAAAATTCTTTCAAAATAGATATTTAAAACAATTAAATGGGCTGGGCATGGTGGTGCTGTAATCCCAGCCATTTGGGAAGCTGAGGCAGGAGGATCACACATTAAAAGCCAGCCTGAGCAATTTGGTAAGCTCTGAGTAACTTGGCAAGACCCTGTCCTAAAATAAAAAGGATAGGGATGTGTCTCAGTGGTTAAGTGTCACTGGTTTCAATCCCTAGTACAAAATAATAATAATAATAATAATAAAAGATAAAATAAAATAAATAAATGATTACCAAGCCAAGGTCATCTTAACTTCAGCAATTGTTATATTTGGTTCTTACAAATATCCGATCACATTGAAATTGTGGGTTAGTTCTTCTTTAGAAGAATGACCAGCATTTTTCTGGAATTGTAGACAATCACAAATTAAATGAATGAGAATGGCGGCCAAATTTCAAAAAATAATAAGACATGCTGTCTAAGTTTTTACAGCAGAAAAGCAGATTTAGCGGGAGATCACGTAGGAAGAGGGTGACTGTGTGTGACTCGGTTGCCGACGTCAATAGATTGGCAGAACCTGTGGTGGTTCTGCGTTGGTAAGGACTGAGGCTCACCTCCACGCCCAGTGAGCTGTGTTGTCCATTTGGGGACAGGGAGGGATAAGGGGAACATGTTCAGTGGTTAGCTGCAGCCAACCTATCCTGGAATTTTGTAAGCCCGTTGTTAAGCAGGATCATCATTAAAAATTAAATTATATACACTTGTAGTAAGTTATATTAAAATAAATAGAATAAGTACTTACAATTCATCACCTTCTTATCAGTTTACTGCATGAGTGTCGTGTCTGTGCTTGGAGTTACTTCTGTCCACCGCACCTGTGCGGCAGAAGGTGTTAGTGCACGTTGCTTCCTGATTCTGCGTCTAGTGAGATCGTGCTGATGGCCTGAAATCAGCCACAGCGGACCTATTTACACCACGGTGCCATAAATCAGGGTTTTCCCCTGAGAGAACCACTTGTTGAACATTTACCAGCACACCACTCTCTGCATCACATATACCTTATCCTTAGGCAAAGCAATAATTTCCAGAAGGAAGATGCAGACAGAAACCATAACATAAGAGCTAACACAGAGCGCGTTGACTCTGTAGGCGCTGTTCTAATAGCGCTTTCACTGCTATTTAAGAGAATCAGTTCAATTCCGTCAAAGTCTCACTCCAGCTCTGAGCTATGAACTGTTACTACTCCTGTTTTATCAATGAAGAAACTAAGGCACAGGCGTGTTAAGAAGTTTGATTAAGGGGCTGGCGCAGTGGCTCAGCAGTTTCGGTGCTTGCCTGGCAAGCACGAGGACCCGGGTTCAAACCCCAGCACCAGATACACAGCTAAGTGTTGGAGCAACTAAGGCCATGTGAAAAACTAAAAAAAAAAAGAAGCTCGATTAAATGTTGATTGGAGGATTACATAAAAATTGATAATTGCTCCCTTCCAGGAACTCATATAGCAACCGTCCAGTATGCGAAGAACAGCAAATCCAGTGGAGTACAGAAGGTGCCGTGAGACCAGGACCACGCTGTGCGTTCACCTGGGGTAACGGGCACCTGCTGCTTTGTTGAGATGTGGAGGATGCGAATAAGGTTGAGTCTGCACATGACCCTGGATGTGTGTCAGGGCAGCTGCCACATTTGCTGCAGGCATGTGAGGGGGGTGTCATTCAGGGCAGGTTTCTTATGCTGCACTAACAAATGATCCCCCGGTCTCAATGACACCGCACAATAAAGGTTTGCTTTTATTCGCTCCGCACATTCATTCAGGTCCACTGAAGTCACTGCTGTCTCTCGGGGTCCTCAACAATAGAGGATCCATCCTGATTCACACATTCACAACCACTGCAGCAGTAATGAAGAGACAACGACTCACATGTGACCTTTGGAAACTTCATGACACAGATAACTTTGGTCATATTTCATTGGCCCAGACTGTCGTGTGCCCACATCCAACATCGAAAGTGGTGAGGAACTGGAATCTTGTCATAGTCCCTGAAGGAGAAATGCAAAATTTGTGAACGGCCCTTCGTCACTGCCATGGGGTTGGAGATGGAGAGTCTGTTCCCTGAAGATGAGGGAGATGTGACTGGTGCCAGACTCGAGTCTGGAGCATAAGCAGGGTGGAGGAGGCTGCGCTGGAGGAGCTGGTGATCCCAGAGAGGCAGGACAAAGGGCAAGGTAACAGAGTCTGGAGATAATAGTAGCTAACCTTTGACAGAAGCCCATTTGTGGAAAGATGGGGGGCCCAAGAGAGAACTCATAGTCAGCAAGTGAGCAGCATGGAAGACTGCTCAGAACCTGCCATAATTTAGGTCTTAAATGTCCCCCAGGGCCCTTGTGTGAAAGACTTATTCCCCAGAGTGCTACTATTGGCAGGTGGCAGCACCTTGAAGAGATGGGGCCTCCTGGAGGTCGTCAGGTCACCGTGTGGTGCTCCTCAAGGGAATTGTGAGACCTTGCTCATTTACTCTCTTTCACTTCCCAGCCGTGAAGTGAGCAGCTTTTTTCTGTCGCGTGCTCATGTCACCTCCACCAGAGGCCTACAAGCTGGAAGGCCAACTGCTCACAGACTGGAACCTCCAAACCTGTGATCCAGAGTAAACCTTTTCTCTTTATAAATCAATTATCTCAGGTATGATGGAAAGATTACTATCATGGGGTCCTGGGCACAAGAATACTCAAACAAGGGGTTGGGGATTTAGCTCAGTGATAGAGCACTTGCCTAGCACACGCAAGGCCCCGAGTTCGGTCCTCAGCCCTGAAAAAAAAAAACAAAACTCAAACACAGCCACCCTGTGGGTTCTTCTCTACCCTGATGAATAGGGGTTTTGTGTGAGAACCAAAAATGAAAACCCTGGGAGCTTGAGAGGTGGCTCAAGTAGAGCATTTGTCTGGCATGTGCGAGGACTTTGTTTTGATCCCAGCACCACATACGCAACCAAGTGAAGGGAAAAAAAGCCATATGAAAAAATAAAGTTGACTCCTTCTCTTAAAAAAAAATGAAGGGGAAAAAAAGCCATATGAAAAAATAAAGTTGACTCCTTCTCTTAAAAAAAAAAAAATGAAGGGCTGGAGTGGTGGCTCAGCGGTACCGGTGCTTGCCTGGCATGCACAAGTACACAGGTTCAAACCCCAGCACCATGTACACAACTAA
>PVKS010007329.1:0-73514 GCA_004027875.1 Aplodontia rufa
AAATGTATATTCACATAGTTAGCCAAGGCTGATGCCATGTCATGGTTACCCCCCTTGGATTCCCCATGGTTCTATATTTCCCCCAAAAGATTCCCTGTGTTAAATGGACTTCTTGTGGAGGTCAGAGACCTCCTTCTGAGACGATTCCCCCATACTCCCCTCCAGTCTCCTAGGTGTCCTTCCTCAACCCCCCTTCCCCTCCCTACTTCTCCAGGTATCCTAGCAGTCCCCTTCTGATACCCTTGCCGAGTTCATCAGTCTTGTTCTTCCTGGAAGCAATTTGTTAGATTCTCTCCCTCTCTAGAATTTCTTTGTGCTATTTTCTATTACACTTGAAAAGTGTTAATGAATGACAGTGATTTGCTGTGTCATGGCTGTAGGGCTGTTTGCATGTAAATGAAGACCATGCTTTTGCACCCTCTGACCCGAAGGGGGTGACTCTGTGGGGAGAAGATGTCTTTAGTCAGGCCATCTGGGCCAGCATCTGACACTTTGATGTGTACAAGAACCACATATATATTTTTTTTATTTAAAGAGAGAGGGTCAGTGGGAGAGAGAAAGACAGAATCAAATATTTTTTAGTTTTTACTGTGGACTTCGTTGCTGTGGCACTTTGTTGTGTACGTGGTGCAGGGGTTTGAACCTGTGTCCCTGAGCATGCCAGGCAAGCGCTGGAACTGCTGAGTGACCACTCCAGCCCCAGAACCACCTATTTTAAAATACTTTGTTCACTGTTGTATCCTCAGAATTTTGAATAGTGACTGGCACATAGTAAGTGCTCAAATAATTATTTGTGAAATAAATGGATTAACAGATGATTTCTTTTTCCAATTTTTGCTTAACTTCTTCTTTTTTTTAAGAGAAAGGGACAGTGAAAGAGTGAAAGAGAATCAATTTTATTAGTTTTTCATGAGGCTTTAATTGCTCCGACACTTCACTGTGTATGTGGTGCTGGGGTTCGAACATGCGTTCTCATGCATGCCAGGCAAGCGCCGCAACTGCTGAGCCACTGTTCCAGCCCCTTTGCTTAACTTCTTCACACTCCAGACATCGTTCTCTTGAGGCTTCCATGACCTGCAAATGTCTGTAATTCTAAGAATTTTTCTTAGTCCCAAAGGACAGGGTTGGGCGGCCTATCTTCTTTTGATGCGAGGAACAACTGGGGGAGCAATCCCTGTTCCATCTCAGCTACGTCTTTCTTGCTGCCAGAGAGTGTCACTAGTGAAGCTGAATTTTGCTAGTCCCAACAGGCTTGTTTATGTGGTAGCCTTTCCCTGAGAGAAGCTATTTCTTTCCCTGCAAGGGCCACGGTGGTTCCAGGAGGACGTCCCAATCCCCCAGTGCTAGGCGGGGCTGTGGGCATGCAGAGCCTAGGCTGCTAAGACTGCAGATCTGTGCCTCTGCGAGTGTCACAGTGCCCAGTCACATCTCAGATCAGAAGCCTGTCCTGGGAAGATGGTGTGAGACTGGTCCCAGCTCCCTACACTCACAGAGCCAGGATGCTTGAATCTTTGCTTCCAGAGATCTCCCTTGCAAGGCAGGCGATTTCAGAGGTTCCACGGATCATTGTTAACCCTGTCTGTTGTGTCACATGGCTGGAAACTTCTCTGGCTAATTGGAAGTAGTAGTGGTGGAGGTTGTATTAATGCCAATGAATCCATGTCAGGTACCATCCAAAATTTACTTCTTACAGTAATCCCATGAAATAGATGTTCTCAGGCCTGGAGCGGTGGCTTGGTGGTTACTGTGCTTGCCTGGCATGCGCAAGTACACAGGTTCAAACCCCAGCACCCACGTACACAACCAAGTGTCAGAGCAATGAAAGCCGTGTGAAAAACTCAATAAAAATTGATTCTGTCTCAAAAAAAAAAAAAAAGTTCTCACTGCCTCCATTATAGAGATGAAAAAAGCTGAGCACAAAGAGGTTAATAATAATAAATTATTTGCTCAAAGTTTTTATTTTTTTAAATGTTCTTTTTTTTGAGACAGAGAGGGATAATGAAAGAACGTGCATGTGTGCAAGAATCAATTTTATTAAGTTTTTCCTGTGGCTTTCATTGCTCTGACACTTCATTGTGTATGTGGTGCTGGGGTTCGAACCTGGGTCCTTGCACATGCCAGGCAAGCTTTTTAACCACTGAGCCAGCGCTCCAGCCCCTCAAGGTTTATATTTTAGTGAAGGGGGAGTACGGATCAAAACTCAGGCTGCATGCCTTCAGAGTATGTGTGTTTAAACATTCCATAGTTATATAGTTATTCTGTATCTTACCAGGTAGGTATTTAACAGATGAGAACACTAAGATGTCGTCAGATGATTTTGAAGTACTCTACAGAACTGTTCTCTGCTATTGATCAACACAGAAGAGACACACAGTTGATTCATGCCTGGGTAGCTAGGAAACCAGAGGCTCTGGACTCCTGGACTCCTGCCCCTTGGAGTCTCCAACGATCACTCATTGATTTTACAATTCTGCAATGCAGACTTCCCATTGGAGACCATTCCTCTGTACCTTGCTTCAGAAGTACTGTTTAGGTAGAAGAGATCTCACTAAACCCCTATAAAAAAAAAGACCAAAACAGTGCAGAAATATCCATCCAGCCCTACTGAAGTCAGCTACAAATATATCAGACCTTAAAATCCCCTTAGAGAAAAGGCTGTAAAAATATTCCAGGTCCAGCCTGATCCTTACATCAAAATCTAATTCTCCCTCCTATGCCTGTAATTTGAAGTTAGCTTAAAACTGAGCCAAGTCTTTGGGGGCAAAGTAAGGTGATTTCTTTCTTCTACACAGAAGGAACATTAGGAGAAAAGTCTTGAAAAGCACATTCAAAGCTTTGTCTTTGAAGGCCCAGTGAGATAGCTCTAGCCAGCAAAAGTGTGTGGTACTTCTCAGCCTGTAAAAATAATATCCCTCTTTGGAAAGCATTAAAAAAAAATCTACCATCAGTTCTGACCTAGTGGGGTTATATGCCCCTAGGGAATCATGTCCCCTTTAAGAGTACCTTCATTTTCTCTGTGCGTATCTATCTGAGAAAATTGGGCTGAATGTTACTGTCAGGAATTTGTCTTAGAAAAGTAGCAGGTTTCTTTTTATTTTCTAAATGCAGTGTATTAGCTTACCAGAGATTAATTTAATGCTAGCGATTAAACTTGGATTTTGTCAGCACCCTCATAAGGTTGTAAAGAATAATATTTAAAGAGTTTTGCTCAGGACTTAGTACTTTGTAAGCATTTAGTAAGTGTGGACTGGTATCATTACTATCATTGCTTCTATGACTACTATTATTATTAGTGGTGCAGGTTGCTGCCTGGAAATCCAATCCTAGCTACAGATCTTTACTATGGAGAAGAAATGAATTTGGTGATAGATAATGCATGAAAAGTGCTTAGTATATTCTCTGGCACATGGTGAGCATTTAGTAAATTTAAGAATGTATTATGGTCTGCTAGGTTGCAGTGGTTGAGACCAAAATTTAATGATTCAAAGAAAAATGAATTTATTTCTCACTTATGTTACAGTACCAGGTCAGTGTTCCAAGGGTTAGAGAGATAATTTTAGCTATGACTGTTTATCAAAGTTTTATTATAATCATGTGCCTGAATGAAATGGACCTGAGAAAGCCACTTCCCAAATTCACTTTTGGCAGGGACATTTTATGGGATAGGAAGATGATGGTTAAGTAATCATTATTAGACACAGAAGTCTGGTTAAAGGTCACTAGGTTCTTGACTGACAGTTGGCAACTGTGTGTGGGTAATTGGGCATGTGGGTAATTAGTTTCCCAGAGCAAACTTTAATCCTATTAAAGTTCATAGAAAATTGCTTAAGCATTTTATCAGGAATGCTAACTACTTCTCAGAAGGAGTGGGAGAAACAAAAAGATTCTCTTCTCCCGGTCAAGTTTGGAAAATTTTTTATCATGTGCAGGGTTGGGCCACTTTGCCCTACTCAGTCATTCGGGGAGCCTGGTTGATGTTGTTCTGGTCACCATCAGAAGTGAATGGGAAGGGGAAAAAGAACTCAGCAAAGGAGCCAGAGCTTGCACACATATCTTGTGCTTATACAACATGGAGATCTCGGCCATGTGGCCAAGATGCTGCAGTAAGGGCTGAGAAATGGAGTTCCTGGCTCCCAAGCCAGTTCCTACATCCAAATTCCAGCTGTAGAGATTTTACTATGGGGAAGAAATGGAGTTGGGGACCACCAGTGGTCTATGTTATGGAGAGGGTGATGCTT
Source organism: Aplodontia rufa (assembly GCA_004027875.1). NCBI lineage: Eukaryota > Metazoa > Chordata > Mammalia > Rodentia > Aplodontiidae > Aplodontia > Aplodontia rufa. Next base: position 4,239 of record PVKS010007329.1, read on the forward strand.
TTTAGAGAGGGAGTTGGCAGACTCTGGTCCACCCACAGCCCATTTTTAAAAAAAAAATTAATTTATTTTTATTCGTTTGATATAGTCTTACATATTGGAGGGAACTGTCGTTACATATTCATGGGTAGATGGATATTGACAAGGTAAGTTAAGACTGATCCTAGCCCAGGATCTCCCCACTTCAATCACTCCTTGCTCTCATGTTACCCCCATGTTAAGATAGAAATAAGTCTATACATGTAAATTAATTTTTGAATTTTCTGATCCTGTCTGCTTGGGTATAGTTGTGCTTCTCATGGGATTTGAAGGTTCCCAGCTGCATTGATATCCCCCTAATTCCTCCCTCCAGCTGCATTGATAACCCCCCTAATCCCTCCCTTCTCTCCCTACCCCACTTCCTTCTCCCCCCAGCTTCATAGTTATGGTTCCCTCTGCATATGTGAAAATTCACCTATGTTGAGTTTATTTTTGAGCTTAGCTAACTTTCAGTCTGTCTTAGATTTTACTCTAGTTTCCACATATGAGAGAAAACATTTGGCCCCTAAGTCTCTGCTTTTGGGATGTTTCACTCAGCATAATTTTTTCTATCTCCATCCATTTGGCTGCAAATGCCATGATATCATTCTAATAGCAGAGTAGAACTCCATTGTATATACCACACTTTTTTAATCCACTCGTCCATCGAGGGGTATCTGGGTTGATTCCATGGTTTAGCTATAGTAAATTGAGCTACTATAAACATTGATGTAGCTGTGTCTCTGTAGTATGTCAATTCTAGCTCTTTTGGGAAAATACCCAGAAGTGTGATAACTGGGTCATAAGGTGGTTCCAACCTTAGTTTTTTGAGGAGTCTCTACACTGCTTTCCAGAGTGGTTATACAAGCTTGCAGTCCCACCAAAAGTGTGACAGTGTTGCTTTCTTCCCACAACCCCTCCAGCATCTGTCATTGTTCATATTCTTCATTTTTGCCACTCTGACTGGAGTGACCTGGAATCTCAGTGAAGTTTTGATTTGCATTTCTCTGATTGCTAGAGATGTGGAACATTTTCTCATATATTTATTGACTTTTTGAATTTCCTCTGTTGAGAAGTTTCTATTTAATTCACTAGCCCATTTATTGATTGAATTATTTGTCATTTTGGTGTTCAGTTTTTTGAGTTCTTTGTATATTTTGGATATTAGCCCTCTGTCCGAGGTGTAGCAGGCAAAGATTTTCTCCCATTCTCTCTTGACACTCTTGACTAATTCTTTAGCTATGCAGAAGCTTTTCAGTTTAATGACATCCACTTAATATCCACTTATTTATTCTTGGCTTTAATTCTTATGCTATAGAAGTCTTGTTAAGGAAGTCGGTGCCTACACCTTGGAGTGTTGATCTATTTTTTTCTTCTAGCAATTGTATATATGCTGATTTAATTTCTAACTCTTTGATCCATTTTGATTTGATTCTTGTTCAGGATGAGAGATAAGGATCTAATTTCAGTTGTATGCATTTGGCTGTCCTGTTCATTCAGTACCATTTGTTGAAAAGGCTTTCTTTCCTTCACACTATATTTTTGTCCCCTTTGTCAAATAGCAGATGGCTAAAGATTTGTGGGTTTCTCTCTGTATCTTCTAGTCTGTTCCATTGGTCTTCAATTCTGTTTTGATACCAATACCATGTTGTTTTTGTTACTATAGCTCCATGGTATAATTTCAGGTCAGGAATTGTGACACCTCCTGCTTCCTCTTTCTTGCTTAGTAATGTTTTGGCTATTCTGGGCCTTCTGTTGTTCCTATGAATTTGAGAATTGCTTTTTCTATATCTGTGAAGAATGTCATTGGTATCTTGATGGGGATTGCATTAAATCTGTATAGGCCTTTGGGTAGAATGGCCATTTTGATTATATTGATTCTGCCTAACCAAGAACATGGAATGTTTTTCCATCTACTCAGGTCTTCTACAATTTCTTTTTTTAATGTTCGATAGTTTTCATTATAGAGATCCTTTATATCCTTTGTTAGATTGATGCCTAAATATTTTATTCTTTTTGAGGTTATTATGAATGGGATGGATTTCTTGATTTCTTCTTCAGCAGAATTGTTGCTGGAGTGTAGGAAAGCTAATGATTTATGAGTGTTGATCTTATAACCAGTCACTTTGCTAAATTCATTTATAAGCTCTAGAAGTCTTCTGATTGAGCTTTTTGGGTATGCTACATATAGGTTCATGTCATGAGCCAATAGAGATAGTTTGACTTCCTCTTTTCCTATTCATATTCCTTTGATTTCCTACTCTTGTCTGATAGCTCTGCCTAGGGTTTCAAGGACTATATTAAATAAGAGTGGTGAGAGTGGACAACCTTGTCTTATTCCTGAATTCAGCAGGAATGCTTTCAGTCTTTCTCCATTAAGTATAATGTTGGCTATGGGTTTGTCATAAATACACAGCCCAATTATTGTAAGTAAAGTTTTGTTGGAACATAGCTATGCTCATTCATACATTTCTCACTGGTGGCTGATTTTCAAATATAAAGACAGTTGAGTACTTAAGGCAGAGACTGCATGGTCCACAAAGCTGTAAGACAGAGAGTACCTGGCCCACAAAGAACAAAATATTTAATATTTAGCCTTTTGTAGAAATAGTGTGCTGAGCCCTGTGCTAAAAGAGTTATGAATTTCCCACAGAGATAGAATGGCTGGATCAAGGATTATTTGCATGTAAAATTTCAGCAGCTATTGTTCTTCACATTTACACTAGCAATAGAATGATTGCAAACATTTAAAAGATGAAAAATAGCATTTCACTATAGTTTTAGTTATATTATTGATAAAACCAAATATTTCTTATAAGTAAAATTCATAATGTATATATTCCTATAGGAAACAATCTCCTTAAGTTTAGTGAAAGGGAGATTTTGGAAAAACAATATAAAAATTGAGTTATTAATTGACAATCAAAGATGGTATTTAAAACATAGAACTCATTTTAAATAATGGTAAACTGTTGTTTTAGATGGAAGCATTTTCCAATGTTAGTAATTCAATATACACTTATATGTATGTTATTGAATAAAATATCAATGGAAGTGCTAATATTCTGAAGTTCCTCTTCTAATATCAAAAGTATACACATTTTTAAAAAAATGAGTTTAGTGAAAAGAACTTTATAAAGTCAATAATAGCTACAGTTTACAGTTTAATACTGGAAAAAACCAAAAATGGAATAGAACTTGAGAATGACTTACATTTTCAGATATTTACATGAAAGTTGATAGGATCTTATGTATGATTAAAGTGAATGATGTGGGCTGGAGCGGTGGCTCAGTGGTTATGGCGCTTGCCTGGCAAGCTCGAGGATGCAAGTTCAAACCCCCAGCACCATGTACACACAACAAATTGTTAAAGCAATGAAAACCACATGAAAGACTAAAGTGAATGATGAAATAGATGGGAGATGTGGCTTATTTAATAAATAGTGTTAAAGTATGTGGGGATTTGGTTAAGGCATTAGAGGAACATTTCTATCTTTAATCTTAGAGAAAAACTAATAAATACTTGATGTAAACATAGTGTCAACTCTCTTAGATAAAAATATGCAGTACATTTTTCATAATTTTGCCCAAGCAAAGTACTACTAAGCGTATATCAAACCTGAGGTCTCAAAACATTTTTGGCACGTTTGTATTTATAAAATATTATTTAAATTAAAAAGGTTCCCATCCTCTTGTACCCCTTGGTCGAACCTTGGCTTTGATGCATGTAGTAACTGAATCTCTAGGGTCTGTGGGTGTAATAAACTTGTGCCTCAACTGTGTGCTACCTGATAACCTGACTGATTATATTGTAAAAATAGAAAATATCTGCAGATTTACAGTTTTTTGAAAACCATGTTGTGTTTTTTGAAAACCACAGACTGTCAATATGAAAAACTTATGATTTTCAAACCTTTTTGTCTAGCAAAATAGTGCAAAGGATTAATTTGAATCCTTTGCAGAAATAGTGCAATCAGCCTGGTGCAGTGGCACACACCTGTAATCCCAGTGGCTTGGGAGGCTGAGGCAGGAGGATCTAAGTTCAAAGCCAGCATCAGCAATTTAGTGAGGACCTTAGCAAATTAGTGAGACCTGTTCTCAAAATAAAAATGGTTTGGGGATGTGGCTCAGTGGTTAAGCACACCTAGGTTCAGTCTTGGTACAAAAAAAATAAATGGTAATGTAATCATATCTCAATAATTGGAAAAAGGAGAATAGTGTATGTGAATGTGGGGAGACCTCACTTTAAATGATGTGACTAATGATAACAGTCTAGGGGAGGCATGGGTGGGGGGGAGTGAGTCTTAGAGTGATCATCATTTATATCATGTGGCCAATGTTTAGCCTATCTCACAGGAAAAGATGGAAGATGAATATCAGCAGATATGGGCCAACACAGGAAGGGGGATGAGGATGAGGTGGTGGGAGGGTCCCCACAGAGTGAAGCAGTGCCACCTCCCTAGAGGCTGGCAACGGGGACAGTGCCTCCCATTTACACATAGGCTGCTCTCTCAAGAATTTCACAGTGAAATCTATAGTTTTTAGATTCAAATTAAAAATTTTATAATATTTAAAACTCTACTTAATTTTGAAAAGAGAAATTTAGGACATACCTAATGAAATGAAAAATACCAATTCTATTACCTATAGAATGGTGAAGTACACTAACAGGAGAAAAGGAAAAAATTAGGAATAATGTGGCAGAGACATCATAAGATGAATGCAAACCTAAGACACGCAGGTAAGAAGACATGGTACAGGAATTCACATTTTCCTGAGCTAGGGAACCCAAGCCAGAAACATGTAAATTTGTAAATTGTGTGGTGACTGAGCTTCGCAGCTCTTAAATATTTTATAGATAGAGGCGTATGTTATTCCCCTTCTCCTGGGATTTTCGTTAGTGCACTTTAATTATACAGAATAATGGGTTTCATTGTGGTGTACTTGTACATGCAAATAACATATTTCGATCATATCCAGCCCTAATTACCCTCTCCTCCTTCACCTCCCCAGTCTCCCTTCTACTTTTATGTTGTCTCCCCCTCCCCTTTAGGTTCCACATAATAAGAGAAACTGATTCTTGTCTTTCTGAGTCACGTTTATTTTGCTTGACATTATGACCCTCAGTTCCATCCATACTCTTGTAAATGCTGTGATTTTATTCTTTATGGCTAAATAAAGCTCCATTGCTGGGCACCTGGGCTGATTCTATGACTTGGCCATTGTGAATTGTGCTGCCCTAAACATGTGTAAGTAGGTATCTCTATAGCATGCTGACTTTAATTCCCACTCTAAGATCATACAGAAATTTCCCCAATTTTTTTTCCTAAAAGTTTTGTGGTTTTCATATTTTACACTTAAATATTTGCTCCATCTGTAATTTATTTTGTCTTATGGAATGGATTTGAATTTTTTCCCCAAATGATTATCCATTGTATGAACACCATTTTAAAAATTATACCTTTTTATCATATATTAAATTTCTGTATATTTTTAGGTTTATTCCTGGAATATCCCATCGACATGTCTATTTATGGACCAGTATTATGTAGCTCTAATTAATGTAGCTTTGGATTATATTTTCATATCTGTCAGGGCTAATTTGCCCTTATTACATTTTTTACGTAAAATAATTTCTGGTTACTTTTACTCATTTATTTTTCCATAAGAAAATATTTAAAAAATGCAGCTGATAATTTTTATTTGAATTGCTTTAAATTTACATGTTAATTGGGCAGAACTGACATATCTTTTTGATGCTGGATTTTTCCTTTTTTTATTAGATGAATATGGACTTACAGTTGCGGGGGAATCATTGTCAAACAATCAAGAACAAATGTATATACACATGGTTATCCAAGGCTGATGCCATGTCATGGATGCCCCTTTAGATTCCCCATGATTCTATGTTTCCCCCAGAAGAACCCTTGAGTTAAATCGGTTATCTCATGGAGGTCTGAGATCTCCTTCTGAGATGATTCTCCCATATTCCCACCCTCCAGTCTCCTAAATGTCCTTCTGAATCCCTCCTCCCACCCTGTCCCCCACCCTACACCTCCAGGTTTCCTAGGCAATGATCCCCCTGTTTATATAAAAATTCATACAAACTGAGGTTCTTATTAGCTTAGCCATCTAACATACTGCCTCCAGATGTATTCTAGTTCCACAGATGAGAGAAAACATTCGGCCCTTGATTTCTGAGATTGGGGTACTTCACTTATTGGTGCCGGATTTTCCAGCATGACACAGGAGGCCTTTCCTTTTGGAAAATGTGTGCTGTTTCAAAATTACCTTTTTGGTTTTGATTGCTTTTTTCTGACTGTGACATATTTCTGAGGCTGGCTTAATTTGTTGTTTTTATTGCTGAGACTTGACCTTTCCCACGTGCTCAGAAGATCTAGGAATCTCCTGCTGGCTTTGCCAATGGTATCCACGGAGCAAACAAACACACCTTGTGGTGTGGAGCGGTAACTTCGTGGCCTTTGTCATTGCCTTGCTGTCTTTCAGCGTTTTGAGACGACTGCTTCAGACAACAAGAGTAAGGGAACCATGACACAGAGGGAGGAGAGCAGGATCTGGAACACAGATCTGGAGAAAATACTGGCTCATACATACTCTTACATTTGGAAAATTATTTTTCAGATTGAATTTTCCCAAAGCCCACTCTGAGTTAGGGTTTGTACTTCTGAGTCACAGGCAGTAGTGAAGTGAGAAAAGGAATACAGGTGTGTTCCTGAGCAGCTTATCTCTGTGGGAAGCTGTGCCCCAGCTGTACTGGGACTTCCAGGAGAGAGTGTGGGACATGCCTCAGAGCTGTGCCACCTGAGGGCTAAAGCCTCTGTTGTGTTTAACAGTTCCCATTCATTCTTGATTGAAGCCGTCCTCGGGTGCTGTCCACTGTCAGCCACCTCTGGGAGAGCTTGTGCCTATAATGTGATTATCAACAACCCCAGGCAAAGAATTAAACATGCTCCTATTGGAGGTGGTCGGCCTGCATAGGGACAGTGAAAAGCAGGCTCTGTTACAACTGTCATTAAAAATATATATATAGGGCTGGAACGGTGGCTTGGGAGTTACAGCGCTTGCCTGGCATGTGTGAGCACACGGGTTCAAACCCCAGCACCATGTATACAGCAACGTGTCTGAGGAATGAAAGTCACGTGAAAAACTAAATAAAAAATTGCTTCTGTCTCTCTCTGTCACTGTCCCCTCTTTCTTTAAAAAAAAAAAAAAATATATATATATATATGTAAATTTCGGTATCCTTAGCCATAAGCTACCAGCCCTTGTAGGAACAGAATTGGGAAAGTTAATATTTTCTACTGTTTTTAATTATCTGAATTTCTTGTATAGGAATTTTCACCTTTACTGTCCCCTGAGTAGGAATGTTTACATTGCATACCTTGGAATGCTTCCTTCTTAAACTTACTCCTACCATACCAACTGGCCCAGAGTCCATATTTGTCTCAAAGTTAGCATTGTCTATCAGGTTATCAACAACCTACAATTTATTATCGGAGTTTGTTATCATTCAGATAAGCAGGTCAAGTCAGACTCCGCTTTTGGAGATCTGACAAAGACAATTTTAGAGGAGGAGAAGTTTATTTGGTGCTCACGGTTTGGTACCAGAGGTCTCAGTCCCTAGATGGCCAACTTCATTGCTCTGGGCCAGAGGTGAGGAGGAACATGGCAGAAAGGCATGATGGAGGAGAGCAGCTTAGGACATGGTTCCAGGAAGCAGAGAGAGCCTCTCCTCACCAAGGGTAAAAAGCATACCCCAAAGTCATGCCTCCAAGGCCTACCTCCTCCAGCCACACCCCACCTGCCTGGAGTCATCACTCAGTTAATCCCTATGATGGGACTAATGCACTGATCAGGTTAAAACTCTCAGAACTCAATCATTTCACCTCTCAACTTTCTTGCATTGTATCCCTCATCAGCTTTTGGGGGACTCCTCATATCTAACACAGAGCCCATTTCCAGTTGGCAATTGGAGCTTGAATTAGACACTAATATAGGAAGAGAAGAACACAGGATAGTTTTCAAGCAAAATCATGAAGGAGTTTGTTGATAAAGAAATGTGGAGAATGAAAGCAAGAGAAAGGTGGAGTGCCAAGAGGCCCAACGTGAGAGGTGACTTGTTTTCTGGTCTTTCCTCAATTTTTCAACGTTTTCCTGCTTTCCCATGAGGCATTTCTTTATCCTTACAATAACCACTTCTCCACCCTTCCCTTGAGCTACTACAGTGAGTTGCTGTTACTTATTCGTCTTGAGAATTGCAGCCCCTAAGAGTGACTCGTGTCCCTCTCCCTTTCCGCCATCCCTTCTCCGTCTGCGGTGTCTGAGAACAGCTGATCTGCCAGGCTCCTCCATGTGGCTGTTGTCTGCTGCTGTGAAGTCTCCAAGAAATCCGAAGAATGCGCTTGTAATTAAATGGGAGAGGCTCGTCCTGCCCGCACCAGGCAGCGTGAACAGCACACGGTTCACTCTCTTATGAAACTGAGTTTTCATCTCTCAAGAACAGAGGAAACCCGATTGGATTCTTTGTAGTGCTAAGGCCTGTACTTTGTAAATGAGCCTGGCAGTATGGAGGTCAGAAGGAGGAAGCTTTAGCGAATTTCCCGTACTGAACCTTGATGGGATCCTCTCCCATGAAGTTTTACTGATATAAGTTACTTTGCGGAACGTAGCCTCTTTGGCCATCCACAGACGCAGCTCAGCCAGTCAAGGGAAAACAGGCAGCAATCAGCTAGGAGGCCTCCCCCAGTCCGTTCACACTACACACAGTATGACTCATATACCAAGCTACATTGAATCCATGTGTCAATGGTGCTTCTACAGAGATTTACTAAAAATCTCCTGCTTGCAGACTGCTGCTGTCGGCAACATAGAAGCAAGTAAGTCTAACATGTTTCTGCACTTAGAGAACAGAGTCTATGGGGGAAGGTGGACATTGAAGACATATTTCTAAGCCTCAGGAGTGTCACCAAGTAGAAGGACAAGAGAGCAAGTTGGAGTCCCCAAGAAACCACTGGAACCAAAGGTCAGGATCATTTGACAGAGGGTGGCCATGAGCCAGTGTTCAAATATTTGCCTACCACCCTTCTCCCTTTAGTGCTAGATTGCAGTATTGACTTCTAAAAATGTGTTTTTTCATGGGAAATAAAGTTAAGAGGGGACATAATAGAATTGATTTTCTTTGCATTTTGCCTAATTCTCAATATTAAAATTGGAATTCTAGAACTAAACCTAGGCTTGGGTGAAAGATAGTCATGGTCATGTATTAGATCCTCCAAAGGCATAGTGACATATAATCTAGGGCAGCCATAGACAAACAAGTCCAGGAGAATGGAAGGGAGATGTTGGGGGTGCAGCAGAGGTAGGGAGGATAGGGAGGGAATCTATGGAGATAATCAACAATGTAGCATACTCTTTTTTTTTTTTTTTAGAGAGGGACAGAGAGAGAAAGAATGAATCAATTTTATTTAGTTTCTCATGTAGCATTCATTGCTCTGATACTTCGTTGTGTACGTGGTACTGGGGTTCAAACCTGTGTCCTCGTGCATGACAGGCAAGGGCCGCAACTGCTGAGCCACTGCTCGTAGCATATTCTTTACCCCCTGAGATGTTAAATAAAACTTATACAATTATTTAATTCTAGAAAATTTACAATCATATATATAATTTATATCTCTTATAGGGACATAATATAGAAGAATCAAGAAACTGGGGTGTGGGTGATGTGCGGGTAGCTATGGTTTAGGATCAAATGCATAGCATATTTTTACTTCATATGCATTTGTGATTGTACAACAACTCAACTCCTTAATAAAAATTTAAAAAGAAGAAGAGATCTTCATTAGGCTATAAGGATGTATATCAAATTATTCTTCTCTGGAAGTCTTCTGAGAAACATAAAAAATACAGTAGCAAACAATGGGGGGAGGAGTGGGGGCCTGAAGTCAAGTGTGGCCTGGGGTGGGAAACTTCTTTCTGGCCCTTAGTTTCCCCATCTTTGAAGTGGGTGAGCAAGTTTCATTAAGTGGTCCTGGGCTTCTCTATTCCAGGGTACTCTGAATATATTTTATCAATTCTGTAGCTTGCAAGCACTGTTCCTCGGTGCCCCCTTAGGGCCTGTCAGGAACAGGCCCTGGTTCATTCATTCATAAGTACTTTTTGAAGCCTACTATGTATCAGATCCTATTCTAGGCATTGGGGATAGGACAGGAAAAGTCCTAAGAAAGTCTTAACTTCGCATTCCAATTCGAACAAAGAAGGGCTTGAATGAAATGAGGATTTGGAGGTCAAAACAAGTCTCTTTCTCAGTGCATTATCTATAGGTACTTAATGATACATGATTTTTTAAAAAATTAGATTAACTATGTAGTCTCTAGCAGGAAACAAAGTCTCATGGGAAAATTAACACTCAGGTCAAGCTTGCTTTTTTTTTTTTTAAGAGAGAGAGGGACAGAGAGAAAGAAGGATTTTTTTTTTTAATTTAGTTTTTCATGTGATTGTCATTCCTTGGACACTTTGTTGTTTGTGCGGTGTTGGGGTTTGAACTCAAGTGGTGCATACGAGGCAAGTGCCATAGCAGTTGAGCCACCGCTCCAGCCCAAGGGCCAGCATGTTTTAATGGCAGACACTTGGTACTATGGGTGCTGTTGTGGAAAATGGTGGGCTGGGTCACTCCAGCAGGGACATGGGGCAGTGTAGGGGTGGATACCTGATGATGGGCAGGAAGAAGGGTCTGTGCAGAGCTGGAGAGCCCATCCTCATCTTGGGCCTCCCAGTTTTGCCAATGGCTTATCTTAAAGTTACGGGTCAGGTCATAAAGCTGTTTCTATAAATGGGGGACAAAGTTCGGGATGGGGTAAACACAGACATGATTTATTTTCCTAAAGCAACAGATTTGGGCATAGGCCCAGTGCTACTGAAAAGGTCCTTTTCATGATGCATGGGCACCTCTTTTTGCTTTCTAAGTCATCAGAGAGGCGATTGGAATGACTTTTAAACATGGACCCTGTCAAGTGATGCAAAAGTCTCATGATTTACAACCCCAAAAAGTTTATCTTGCTCTGGGAAAAAAGAAGACCTTGGAACCAAAGCTTCACATTTAGAAGCCAAGGAAAACATCTTAAAATAACGCCCCCTCCTCCCTCCTGCTTCATAATGAGAAATGGAGAGATTTAGCAAGATGTGGGGGTTGTGGGTAGGACTCTTGCAATCACCAGTGATTGAACTTCAAGGTCCAAGGACTTTGTTGTGGGCACTGGAACCCTAATGATTTATAATTAACTGCAACAAGAAAAATCAAATGCTATGCACTTTCCTAACAGAGCTACAAAAATAACCACATTCACAGTGTTTGCAAAATTGGAAACAAATGTCCCAAGGAACATTAGAGCTCCATGCTGTCCTACCCAAGCTTTGGAGGAAGAAAAATATTGGCTCTCCATCACGACCACAAACGATGAGCCAATATCGTTTGTCATGGGAAATTCATCCAGGCAAAAATCAGATTGCACCATTAGCCCTCAGCGACTCAGAAGTAACCGTACCGAAATGCCTCCAATTAACAGCAGCCAAGGGCTGGCTTCTCATCCTCTCTCCTGCTAGCTGTTGGGTTTTGTTTCTTTATCCCTCCTTTTATTCATAGAAGAGTGGAAAGGGGGAAATAAATGCCCAATTGTCCACTTATTCCTGAAACAACGTAGACCCATGTGGTTCTTTTTAAAAAGTGGGTAGGGAGAAGCTTAATAACCATGAAAATTATTGGGGGGGCTCTGAGGTGGTATAGAAGGGAATGGTGACATCAGTCTAAGGATCGTGGTGTGGGGGTGGTGATTTGGCAACTGGATTAATAACTTTAGTTCAAGAATTTTTTCTTTTTAGATCCATGAGTTTTACCCCATGAATAGCCTCAGTTCTTGTGCTGATATGGGATATGAAAGGTTTGAATATGGAAGTTTATCCAGGAGAAATTACCTCTCGGACTTGGTTGATGCTATTGAACCTCAAAGTAATGCAGCAAAGGGCAGAATTAATGTTCTGAAGCAATGATGACCCAAGTTCAAGTATTACAGTAAACCCTTCACAGGCATCTCCATTCATTTTTACAGCCCTATGAAATGGTTTTATTGTTATTTATTTTTTTTAAAGAGAGAAAGAGAGAGAAACAGAGACAGAGAGTATCAATTTTTATTGAGTTTTTCACATGGCTTTCATTGCTCCAACACTTAGTTGTGTATGTGGGTGCTGGGGTTTGAACCCGTGCACTCACACATGCTGTGCAAGTGCTGTAACCACCGAGCCACCGCTCCAGCCCCTATGAAGTGGTTTCTGATTCCATTTTACAGGTGAGAAAATAAAGCCTCTGACAAGTTCAATAAGTAATTTGCCAAATTTCATAGTGAAAAGCAGAACTGGGTCAAGGATGTAGCTCTGAGGGATTGGAGAAAATTTCAGATGATTTTGCAATGATTTCCCTAATTTTGCTGTCAGAAAGGTGGTGAACAAAATTTCCACCCGTCCCATCTCATAATCTTATCTGTGATTCTGTGAATTAAGTATTGCATCTCTGTTCATGGGACCTACAGCAGGAAGATTAGCTGATTGGGAAGGAAAATATACGAATGAACTTTCAAACAAGCTAATTTAAAGATAGCAGTAATAAAATGTGAACTTGAAAAGTGTGTGGGATTCAACTCTATGTATCTTGCCAGTCAGTGTAAACTGTGCAATTAATATGTAAATTTCCTACCCGTTTCATGCATATATAGTCATAACAGACCTATATATGATCTCTTGGGAAAATGCTGGTGTAAGTCCTTCCACTGAAGTCACCTTTGGGGCTTAAAATTTCTACTGTTTCTGTCCAGAACATGGGATTAATTGAAGAAATTCTCCTTACTTTTCAGTTGAGAGAAATTAATTCTTCCTATGGGAAATATTTTTAATGTTCTAAAACTATCTGAACTTCAGGAACTTGAGACCTGCCTTGTAGCTTCCTTCTGCCCCTAAGGAATATGATCTAAGCTGTTAAGTTGTGAATACTGATAATAGGGCATTTTTATGGTGCTCAGGATATGAAGCTAACGCACATGAGACTGCTATGTATGTGTGCTTGCTTTTAAAAACTAATCAACCTCTCAGACCTCTTTAGATTTATATAGGGACATTTATTTCAAAGCTCCTGAACTTTCTAGAAGCAGTCATCTTCTAGTGATCTTTGTCAAGATGTTCTTTTTAAATCCCCCTACATGTTCTTCCTTTTTTTCTCTTTCCTTCTCTCATTCTTTGGTTAGAGCTTGTCCTTTACTGGGAAATAAAATGTCAAATACATTTGAAAAAAAAAATCGAATGGTAAAATCTGCAAATGGGAATAGAATTTGAAGGCAATGCCAAAGTTAAATAGCCAGGATTTATTTTATTATTTATTATCATCCACAGTAGAGGTTTCTGATTTTTTTTTATTTTTATTTTTGAGCAACCTTACAAGATTTTAACAAAATAATATAAAATGTGTATATATTCTGGACATTGCAATTATCCCCAGGAGTGCCCCCCCCCAATTACCCTCCCTTATCCCTCCAGAAAGAATAATATCCGGAAGTCTGGCATGGAAAACAGATAGCCTCAGGACTCAGTAGTAGTGAGGGTGGTGCAGGAGTACTCCTTGTGTGAGGGCAGAGAGCATTTGTCTGCTGGGTGAGATGGGTGCACAATACTTGTTGGATTACCAGCTCATTTCCCGAGGGAGAATTTGAGTCCCAGAAAGCTGAAAGGCATTGTCTAAGGCCACACCCTAGATAGAGGCAGAGAAGGCGCTTGAACTCAGCACCGTCATTTTGCTACTGCAATCCACTGTCTGTTGTTTCGTGGAGTGTAGAGAATTTATGTCCGTTTGCTAGTGAGAAATCAAAAGAACTCTAGGTGTAGGTAACTTTGTGGGTGAAGTTAGTGTACCTATTAGCATAAGGTTGAATGTTTTGTAACGGGGTCATCAACGTGATCACTAAAAGTGCGTATCTAGGTGGCAAATCAGTCTGAGAAAAAATTGCAAAAGTTTGGCATAATAGCGTTGTAAAAACCAACGAGTCTACATCCACTGATTTCTTCGCAAGTGTCTTTAAAATTCCACTGAAAGTAACTCTAAACTGGACATTTTGAGTTTAGTTTTGCAAAAAAGGAAAATGACCAATTTTAATGAATAGACCTATTCTCAGTGAATGAGAATGAAGGAATGAAAGCAAAATGTAAAAATGTACAGTTAATGTAAAATGTTTAAATCTAAAATGGTTAAATTATACAAATGCTCTTATTTGTCAATTTTTTTGAGTCCTGGGCATCCAACCCAGGGCTTCATTCATGCTAGGCAAAGGCCCCATCATTGAGCCACATCCCCAGTCTTGTAGACCTCTTTTAATTATTTATGACTGGCAGTTGATAAACAAAAGTTTATCAGTCTCTATCACATGAATGCCAAGTCTTCTTTTTTACCACAACCTTGCTATGTGCCTGTATTCACTGATACCAATATAAAATTTTTAGCTCTTTAATATAATTTTTCTTGAGGTTAAGAAAGCATTAGTATAAATGTAGATTTTATATGCTTTCTTACTGAATTTCAGAATATAATATGCTATATTTACCAACAAAGTAGTATCCTTTGTAATTCCAATTTAGAGCTATTGTTAATTCATATATGATAATTGGAATTAAAATCCCCCCTGCCAGAAAATCTCTATGCAAAATAGCTTTACACTTCTGTTCCAGTGAATACAGTAGGCTCACTTATCCACAGGGGGTGTGTTCCAAGAACCCCAGAGGATGCCTGGAACTGTGTGTGGTACCAAACACTACATATCATTTTTCCTCCTTTGCACATGTAACTATAATAAAGTTTATCTTATCAGTCAGGTATAAGAGAGAACAATAACAAAATACAATAAATAAAACAATTACGACGTACTGCAATAAAATTATGTGAATGTAGTGTCTTCCTTCTCTCCCTTTCAAAATAGTATTCACATTAACAGGTAGATAGCATATACAGAGTGGATACGCAGGACAGAGAGATGATTCACGTCCCAAGTGGGACAGAGTAGGACAGCACAAGGTTTTATCACAGTACTCAGAATGGCACATAATTTAAAACTTAGGAATTGTTTATTCTGGAGCTTTTCATTTAATATTTCCCAATTGTAGTTGAGTAAAGGTAGCTAAATCTATGGAATGTGAAACTCTGGGTAAGGACTATTGTCGGTAGTTTCTGTCCTTATGGAACACAATGTAAAAAAAAAAAAAATCTCACATTACTACCATTTTGTTGAAACTTTGTATTTCTTTTGTCATAAGGAAATATTTTATTATGTGACTATAGGGATGGTTTTGGAGTTGTCCTGGATAGGCCACCAAGAAGATATCTGATGTTTGGGCAGGCTCACACCCAGTGGGATTTGATCAGCTGAGATGATCAAAGAATTCAAGTTATCAAGTTGTTTGCCAAAATAGAATAGCAAAGACCTACTCTTTCCCTGTGTAATTGTTTTTGCTGATGTGGTAGTGGGGCCCCAGCTCCTAATTTCCTAAGAATTAGAAGGGAATCAAGGGGTCTTCTATCCTCCCCACGATTATGCCAGACCCAGAGATGCTAAGGTTTTCTCACTGCCTCCAACCCAAGTCACCCTTTTCCACAAGCCAACCAATATTATATTATAGAAAAAGCATTCAGTAATAGGGAGGATTTGGTTCTTTCTGTTCTAAGTAGCTTTTTCTTGTGGACAGTTCATTTTCAGAGAAACTCATCTTCATAGCTTGGGTGGTCTAATTATGAATCCTTTGTTGAAAGATCTGCAGCCTGCTGGCAATAGCCTTGGAGTTCCAGGGATCACTCAGGCCTCCCCGGGTCCTAGAGGACATGCAGTTTCAGCGCACATACCCTTTCCCACTTCCCCTGCTTCCTTGGCACGGTGAGGGTGGAGGTTCATCCTAGGAAAATGAATGAATGGTAGGTCTTGGGTATTTGGTAGCTTCTGGGAAGTTGCCCTCTCCATCCTAAAAGCAGACCCCATCTTTTTTCTTGTCTCAAGCCTGTGTTTCCATTGTTCAAGGTTCATAACCCTCCTGATTCTAAAAGGCATTTTTTTCCTGCTTCAAATATGGAGAAATCACACTTTAATCGAATTACCATCTTTATATGAATTAAAGCATTTCTTTGATTCTAAGACGTGTTTCCTCCCCCACATTTTAACACTTATGAAATGCTGAATTAGAGGATAATGTATGTGCTTAATAGGTTGTTTCATTATTTTTTTGGAAAGCTGTTTTGAAACCGATGATTCATTTAAAAAGGGAGAACATCTTAGAATCAGGAAAATACTGTAGCTGCTTTAATTTCTACATCTGACCTAATGAAACTATGTAGGCACAAGATCGTGGTGGTGGTGGTGGTGGTGATGGGAGAAGAGTTAGTTTTTCTCTTTCCCTATGTAATTGTGTTTGTTGATGTGGTAGTGGGGTTCCAGATTCTTGAAAGGGAGCGGGACTGTGCTGGAGAAAATTTTTGCTTACTTTTCCTCTTGGATTGTTTTGGACCTCTACTTCATCTTGCCCTTATCTGGGTATTCCCCCACAACTGGAATGGGGCAATTTGGTTCTGTTTTGTCATTATTATCAAGAGCCATTTATTTATTG
Organism: Aplodontia rufa; assembly: GCA_004027875.1. Lineage (NCBI taxonomy): Eukaryota > Metazoa > Chordata > Mammalia > Rodentia > Aplodontiidae > Aplodontia > Aplodontia rufa. The sequence goes on from PVKS010007329.1 coordinate 20,952, forward strand.
TCTAATATGTAAAATTACCAAGAGGTAATTCTGGACTTCAGGACATGTTGGTTAGGACATAACTTGGTTAGTATAGCAGGTTGGTGAGGATCTTTATTATTTTTTGGTCTAACAGTTTTATTGTGATATAATTTTCATGCCATATAGTTTACCCACTTAAGGTATTTAGTGTATTCACAGAGCTCAGCAACCATCACTACAATCAATTGTAGAACATTTTCATCACAGTCCTTCCAAAGAAATCTCCTTGGCAGCTGCCCCTCATTCCTGCCGCCTCTCCAACTCTACACATCACAATCCCATTTAAATTTGAAAAACCCCAAATGTAGCATATTCTAGCAGTGGAAAGTTTCAGGATGACTCTAAACTTTAACATTGCTCTTTAGAAATTACTGAGCAGCTTTGAGCTCCACGTTCTTCCTCTGTAAAATCGGTAGAATGACACATTGCAAGTCATTATTCTTAATGTGGTAGCTGTGAGGATTAAATAAAGTAATGTATGTCAGTGGGGGCCCCTCACATAGTGGGTTTAGAATGTTCTTTGTTTCTTGTTTTTAAATCTATTCATCACTCCATGTAGTACATTATACTGATACATAATATTGAGGTTCATTTTGACATTCAATGCATATAACATAGTTTTCATCATTGCAACCCCCAGTACTTCCTCCTTCCCTCTCTTCGTCCTTCTCTATTCTGTTCATCTCTCTTCTATTTACTTATCCTTAAATGTTTGCATTATAATTATGTATAAAATTGGAATGAATTGTGATATATTAATATGTGCACATAGCATAATTTGCTCTACTTCATTTCCCAATTATTCTCTTTTCCCTTCCCTCCTCCCTTTCCCTTGGTTACCTGCTTCTATTGGTGTTTATTCTACTTCACATGATCCAGTTTTCAATAGTATGTTATTTTCTGTATCCATTCATTTCTCTTCAAAATGGAGTCCTGAGTAGTGGCATTGCTGAAAGATGGTGTGCCCTAGTTTCCCTTCTCTCTCTCTCTGTATATATAACATGTATTATATGATACTAATTATATATACGTGTGTGTATATATATATATATACACACACATATATGTATGTATATATATATAAATCCAGGGCTTCATGCATACTAGACAACCAACACTCTCCCATTGAGCTATATCCTCAGCACTCCCCCTCCCTTTTCAGAAAATTTTGAGACCAGGTCTTGCTGAGTTGCTCAAATTGACCTTGAAATTGTGATCCTCCTTCTTCAGTCTCCTGAGTACCTGGGATTACAGATATGCTCCACTGTACCCGGCTCTCTCCTCTTTATATGAAGATTGAGTTCTTTGTAGGTGCCAACTCAGTGTTCCTTTCCAGGAAGCCCTTTCTGGAGATTGGTAAAACCCAGAACTATTGCTGGTGACACCTCAATCCTGTAGTTCAACTGATAATACAAGAGGGGGGGGGAGATGGGGAGGGGGAGGCAGACTGCTCTCAGTTTTCTTGAGAAAGAAAAGCAAAAACAAAAACAAAAAACCAAACAAACAAACAAACAAACAAAAAGCTACATCATCCTCTTTGTTCAGTTTAGGAAGTCAGTCTAAACTCCAAATTTCTACCAAGTGGGTGACTTTCAAAGAGACACAGAGCCCAGGAAACCAAAGTGGTCAGCAAAAAGAATGGATTTGGTCCCCAAATTGTGGTCCTGAGAACACCCCCTGTGGACCTTTCTGTAGTGTAGGGACAAGGATGAGGTCATTGGTCTCCAAAGTCAGCATCCCATTAGCCCTGGGTCCTGGAAAATCCCACTGAGCTGTGCCAGCCTTGTTCTTTGGAGGTCTCCCAGAGGTCTGGCTTCTCTTTGTCCGCCCATCCTTGAGTAGTGAGGAGGTGAGCTGTGCTTTTGTCTTAATGTGATAGCTGATGCAATTGAATGAATGGTAAGCTTTTTTCCATAGTCTGAGGGCCCAAAGTCTTCCAGGAAGAACATTTATGATGATCTTCTCGTGAAGCCTTTTGTTCCTGTCTCTGCTAGACTCAGTATGCCCCTGAGAGCTTTTGACTCTGTCTTATTGACTTTTGCCAACACCAGCTTCATACAGTTCAACTAAAATAAATAAATAAATAAATGTATGTGTATATATATATATATATATATATATATATATATATATGTAAGTAAACTGGTCAATATAACTATTTGGCAAAAGAAAACAAAATGAATATTTCCAGATATTAATTCCAAGTCCTTCATAACTTTGGTCTATGGTTACAACTTCTTTGCAATAATCATCTTTATAGGTTTTTGCTTATTTTAAGTTTTTCATTATTTTTCTTTGTTTACTAATGTATTTCAAATTCATTTTCCAGCCTATTGCTACTATTCTTTGGTGTTTACTCAAGTGAAAAATTGGAACAATAGGATTTTTGTTGAAACCTCCAAAATAGCTAACACTTCATGGTATAATAAAGTAAACCCACAGGTTTCTAACATGTATGACATAAGCCTATATGTATTGGATAACTGTAATGTATGGGAAAATGTTTTTTTTATTTCGTGCAACATGGTCTTACATTTAGGAGGCAATCGTTGCACGGCATCGTGAACTCGTACAGAGCAAGCGAGGCTGATGCCAGTCCATGGTGTGGGAAAATGGACAAATATACTTCAAATTATACTAGTGTTTGTTTTGGGTTGGTGGAATTATTTTGCTTGTTTGCATTTTGTTAATCCTTTCAACAAACTTTTCTTAAACTCCAACTAAATGTCTTTTGTATTCTTTCTGTTGGGGATATAGCAAAAAAGACAAAAGAAAAATTTGCTGTTAGTGAGGGTGCATACCAGTGGGAGTAGGAAGAGGGCCCAAAGCCTGAAGTAAGATATGTAGTGCGTTAGAGAGTAACACTACTGAGAAAGATGATGCAGGGAAGGCGGATGGTGGAGGGTGTTGGAGTGGGGTTCCAGTTTTCAGAGGATTTCTAGGGGAGGTCTCATTGTAAGGTAACATTTTAGTAAGAATCCATAGGAAACATGAGCACGAGTGGTAGATAATTCTTGCAAAAGAAACAGTGAAGTACAAAAGCCTGCTGGAGGAGTGTGTGTGTGTGTTGGGGACGAGGAGGAGTCTGCTGCAGTTAGAGCAGCATGGGGAAGAATAGGAAAAGGCGGGTGGAAGAGCCACATGACCTGGACCTCCCACCACCTTTCCTGCCCACCCTGTCCTGTCCTCCCCAGACCTGGGGACCCAGATCACGGGCCGTGGTGAAGACTTGGATTTTACTTGGACTCAACTGGATAGCTACCAGGAGGTTCTGAGCAGAAATATGACATTTTCTATGTCATGGTGGCTTTTCCTTTGGGAATAATCTGTAGCAAGGGAAAAGGTGGAAGCAGGAGGCCAGTGAGGAAAGGTGACGGTGGCTCAGGCCAAGATGGTAGTAACGGAAGGGGGAGCAGTGGTTGGATTATTGATGTATTTTGAAGGTAGACTTGTTTTTATGTACAGGATATGGGATATGAGGCAGAGTGGCCAGAAATGAATAAAAGTTTTTGGCCTAAAGAACAGGAAGGATAGAATTGTGTTAATTGAGATGGTGAAGTCTATAAGAAGATGAAGCACGGACGGCAAGATCAGAAGCTCAGCTTTGGACATGGTAAGTTTGATATGCTTGTTAGTCATACAAGATTTTTTTCTATGAGAACCCATTGTTTTTCAAATTGGGCAAAAACAATAAACAGGCATATTAAAAGACACGCTATTGTACGATTGGGTTGTTCCAAAGAATCCTCTATTGTTGGTCTGATGGTTCAGTTTCTGTGGCCAACTTGTTTTCAGGCCAACCATCTGGAGCTGGTGCATGCTGGGGCAGCTCTGGTTAACCACAAAGCACACTTGCTCCTAGGACCACCCTGCTCAGAATGTCAAAAAGCAAGACTCAGTATTTCATTGCCATCCTGGCTCTCAGGGTCATCCATTCAATGGCTGCTGACTTTTACTTGTTCCTTTGTGATTTCAGATGACTTGTTGAAGTTTCAAGGCTCCAGAATACCTGGATGCTCTGTTCTCTCCATCCCCTGATGGTCCCTTTCTAATCACAGTAACCCTATATCCACTGTGCTATAAACCATAAACCAATATATATAAACCAATTCACAATATATATGTTGAATATCTGTTTTGTGCAACGCACTGTACTGAATATTCTTTTTTTTTTTTTTGAGAATAAAGAAGTTGAGATGCAGCATTGACTTTCTAGAATGTTCCAAAGTTGTGGAAGATATATTCTAACTAGGATGCGATCAAAACATTTAATAGTGTGGAAGGGAACCCAGGGCTCTGAATTTTGTAGTAGGGTTCTCCTTACTGTTACCAGTTTCAACATTTCATAGATTTTTTTTTTTTGCAGAGACTTAGCATTTGATGCTTGTTTCCTGATTATAAAGTAGCAGATACTCATTGCAGAAAATATGGGAAACTTAGGAAAACATGAAGAAAAAAATTAAAACCATGCATAATCTTGTCATCCACAGACAGATTGTTACTATTAATGTTTGAGTTTTTCTTCTCAATATTTAAAAGAAATTGTATGGTTGGCATTTTCCCACATCAGTAGTAATCTTTGGAAGAATGTTTTTAAAGCTGATTGGAATTGATGTTCCACCACATACTTAGCGGCTTCCATTGGCAAACCTTTTTGTGGTGTCGTAACTAAATTCTTTCTTGCCTGTGCTATATGGGCCTGGTATTGAGGTTTTCCTAGGATACTTGGGGGAGAGTAGAGTCTCCTGAGCATGAGGGTGTGTCCACATTGAGTTCATCTGGGTGGGAGGGGTGCAGACACTTGGTATATGAGTAACTTGTTAATTCACACCCCTGTCCAATCTCTCCCATGTGCCTGTGTAGTAGAGACCACAGCTGTAAATTCAAAGTGGGCCCATGTTCAGTATATGAAAAGCCACTTCACGTGGGTAGACCAAGGAACTCTGATACCATATGATTTAAATATACTGCATCTTTTTATGACAAATATCAGTAGTTGTAATTGTGAAGAAGATCCTAAACTGGAAATACCATAGGATTCTTCTTTTCAAAAGTACAGAATAGGGGCTGGAGCAGTGGCTCAGCGGTTATGATGCTTGCCAGGCATGCCTGAGGACCTGGGTTTGAACCCCAGCACCATGTATACAACTAAGTGTCTGAGCAATGAAGATCATATGAAAAACTGAATAAAATTGATTCTCTCTTTCTCTCTTTCACTATTCCTCTCTCTTTAAAAAAAAATTTTTTTTAAAAAAAGTACAGAATGATCCAAGGAAGGTAGAAGAAAGTAGATTAACAGCCCTCATTCCTCAGTGAGATCCCTACATGAAAGGAAGAGAGCCTACGAGCCAAGAAAAGAAATAGGGAAAAAATTAGAAAGACAATGTTATATTGTCTTATAATTTGAAAACTCCTAAAGCGTTCCAAGGCTGGTATGGGAAACTTGCCTTTCTCTTCTGGCTATTCCAGCCACAGATGCGTATTTCCTTGCCAATTAGAACATTCTTGAGGTATTTTCTTTCCTTCATGTGATGTTGACTTCAATCTTCTGCTCATCATTATTTATGAATTAATTTCTGGCATTGTAGTAAGTACTAGGAACACCAATAAACCACAATGCACAGTTAAATCCTTCTGCCTTTTAAATTTATTCTATTTGTTTTCTTTGGACAGCGGGAGGCTATTTTTTTTTCTATAAGAAAGACAAAAACAAAAGCAACCACAAACACAAGAAACCAATAATGTTTGCAGGAGTGGGGCGGTGGTTTACAGAGAATGTGTCTACTAACCTCCATTAGTCTTTTTAGTTGCTGTGAATGTGCTCTCTCTCAATTGCCTAAGGCTATTGGTTGCCTTTCTTGATAGGAAAAAGAAATGAATCGGGAGCAATTGGGTTGGTGGAAAGGATCTTCTTATTTTGGCAAGAAATATACCTCTTCAAGTTTACCCAAACCAGGAAATCAAAAGAATTGGTGATAACAGTAAATAGTCATGTATAAGAGGTCTATTGGGGTGACATGAAGTTGTCAGAGAAAGGCTTTCTCAGGAATGTTGGAGGTAGTTGTTATGAATGCTGTAGATCTCCCCAGGTGTGTCCTGTAGAAGGTTGAAGCACATCTGCATTTTTGCCCACTTTGAGCCATTTCCATCTGCTGTTAGCAACAGCATAATTTGGCTTTGAGAAATCACCTCTTCCCATTGTGGCCCGTCTGGCTTGGGTGTGACTGAGTCCATGGACTCCAGAGGTGGGCAGATGGTCCAGTACTGTTCACCTAGTCCCTCTTACCAGTCTCAGGAGGAATTGGTTCATGGATGGACTGGGTGACCAAAGACAGGACATGGAGGTTGTTCCTGGGTCATTTCTGGAAATTGTGTGTATGTGAGTGTGTGTGTGTGTGTGTAGGGACCTTTTTCGATGGGACTGCTGACAAGAGAGAATGTAAACTGAGTACTGAGGGTCATCTTTCTGCCTTGAAGAAGAAGCTTACGTGAATGAAGCCAACACAAGGGAATGAGGAGCCAGAAATGGAGACAGAGCAATTTATCAATCATGACATTGTCCAAGACCTTGAGTCCTGCTAGGCCTAAAAGCAGTCTACCCCTGGGTTTAAACAAACTAACTTTTCTGTTTTTGCCAGTTTGTTTTGGACTTCTCTCACATGCCACCAAAATTGTTTTGGCTAATTGAAAAAGTGTCATGTGAGGAAGCATCTGTCATCACATGTGTGGCAGATGCTGGGAATATTAGTTTGGGTTGTCCCAGATGTAGACCCTGCAGTGGGATGTGTGTACAGGTAGTTTATCTGGGAAGTGGGGAGTGGGAAAGTCTGACAAGGGAAGGTGTCGCTCCCCCCTGGGTTCTGGAGCAGGGAGCGGGTGGAACGGCCTCAGAGAACCTTAGCCGTTCCCCGGGGGGCCAGCAGGACACTGGGAACCGGGCGCCGGCAGGACAGGGCTGGGGACCGGGGAAGAGGAGTCGCTCCCGGCAGCGTTCCTGTGCGAGGAGCGGGCAGAACGACCTAGTGAGCCATCCTCCGAGGGGCCGAGTTAGGAAGGGGATGGGGCGAGGAGTCGCTCCCCGCTGCACTCCAGAGCGAGGAATGGGCAGAATGACCCAGCAAGCCTGAGCCATCCTCCGAGGGGCCAAGTTAGGGCAGGGATGGGGAAAGGAGTCGCTCCCGCTGCACTCCAGAGCGAGGAACGGGCAGAACGACCTAACGCTGGGCTGTCCTCCGAGGGGTTGAGTTAGGAAGGGTTGGGGAGCCGGGAACAAGGGGGCGAATGCCGGTGGCTGGAACACGGGACCTGCATCTTCTAAGCTGCTGATCTCTCTGACGTCTCTGCTGATCTCTCCGGTTCTATGCGTCTTCTCTGCTTTCTTCCTTCAGGACAGGGCTGCTTGCTTGCTGTTCTCTGGCTACTTCTTCTCCTTTGGCTGCTTCTCCTCTGGTTCTATGCTTTCTCTTTGGCCGCTTGCTTTACCTGACTAGCTGCTACTCTATTTATCCATTACAACAGCCAATAGGCTACAATGCAAACACCTTTCTCCAATTGTAACAAATGAGTGGCCGAATAGCTTAGTCATGCGGTCAGGCAATTTGCTAATTACAAGCCAGCTGGACCCCTTAGAGTTGTTTACCACCAATTCTCTTACAAGCCAGCTGAGCCTCATGTTCCCAACAGGAAGGCATCTAATAAAGGGGATCTTGGCAAGTTTACACCCGTGAGTGACTAGGCCCTAATCACTTGGGTAAACTATGGGAAACAGTGTAAAATACGTGCCCCAGAGCTATTCTAACCAAGCAGCAAAGGAGCTGGAGTAGTTATACCCTAACTCCCATAAGTTACTGGTTGAGGACTATGCTCAGATTCGGTAACTTCATGGTACTTCCTGCCTGCACTATGAGCAGGGAAAACAGCGCTCTGAGAGAGAGAAGGTTGGGGCAGGGAGGAAACAGGCAGGCATGACCTTGAGTGCATTAAAACAACCAGGTATAGATGCTGGCATCTGGAAGTCAGCAGGATTCCAGGGATATGGCTGAACAAAGGAAGTTTCTTTATTTTAGGACTCCTCATAATCATTCATATGTTAATGCAAATATTAAAAAGTGAAGTTATTGTATGTATTTTTCCTCTTAAATTGGTTTCACTCTTTAAACTTATCTTTTTGGATTATCTTTGGAACTTGGTTGGATTCTGCAGTGCATGCTTTAAAAAATCCTGTCTTAGAATATCTTAGATTTGGGGCTGGAGCGGTGACTTAGTGGTTACGGTGCTTGCCTGGCATGCTTGGGGACACAAGTTGAAACCCCAGCACCACATACACATCGAAGTCTCAGAGCAACGAGGGCCACATGAAAAACTAGATAAAAATTGATTCTTTCTCTCTTTCATTGTCTCTCTCTCTTTAAAGAAAAAAGAAAGAAAGAATATCCTAGATATTCTTTAATATCTAGGGATATTTTTAAGGGATAACCTTGCTGTAAAACCTTGAAGGAGTCTATAGTATCTATGTCAAAAATTTGAAGGAATTATTGGTTAGACTGTTAGATTTGGCCAATAAGTATAAATTTAAAATTATAAAATATAATATTTTATAAATTTTTTTAAAGAAAGAGGGAGAGAGAGAGAATATCAAGTTTATTTAGTTTTTCATGTGGCCTTTGTTGGTTGCTCCGACACTTTGTTGTGTACGTGTTGCTGGGTTTGAACCCAAGTGCTTGCACATGCCAGGCAAGCGCCGTAATAGCTGAGCCACTACTCCAGCCTCCTATTTAATAAAAATTTTAATAACTTTTTATATTTTATATTTTTTATATTTAAAAATTTAAAACACAAATATTTTAAAAATTTAACAAATGAGTACAGTAGATGGTTCTTCCGTCTCTTCATTGTTTGAACAGTGAGACAACAGAAGTCCAGAAAGTGAGTTTCAGTCACGTGCTTAAAATTGTTAATGAGTTTGTGCAAAGTCAGGCCTGGAATCTAAACTTGTATTCCACCCTCCCCAATGAAACCATTGACTCTCTGTGGATCAAACATTTTTAATTGAATTCAAGGATATGCTGGAAACACATTCTGCTTTATAATCTTCCAAATGTGTTTCAAACTTCTCCAAGCACTTTTCTTTGTTGATAAGTGTTTGTTTTTATAGGTAGAAGAACTGTTTTTTGTACCTCATTTTTGCAATTAAAGCTTTGGGTACTATGTACCATTTCCCTGGGGCGGGCTGGCAGGCAGCCTTGATTCCCTAGACTTGGGCTTTGTTGTGGCTTTGTCAAGAGGTTAACGTTTCCTCCACCTGCATTTCTAGATCACGGTCATAAAAATACTGAAGCTCATGGACACCAGTGAGTCAGACTGTTCAGATCAGGAACTCCGCTCAGGGACCAGCTGATGGATGATTCCCCGGGCTACTGAGCAGGATTAGAAGCAGTAGCTCTGATGTGTTGTTGTGACTATTAGGCTGTTATAGGCATTCACAAGGTCTTGACAAATGTGTATACAACAGACATATACCCACATAGATGCTTAGCATGCTTGTTTCTGACTACCCAGGAAACTTTGCCCAAAAATAAGTGGTTTTTATATCCAGGGCATTGGCCTGGGTTCTCAGACTGAGAGAGATAGTGGGCAGGTATTTCTGCACATGACAAAGAACGGGGAGTTGGTGTTTGTGCTTCTCCTTTGTTCCTGGAGTGATAAATGGCGATGAATGGGTTTTGCTTTGTTTTTGTTTTTGGCTGGATGTTCCTGACCACCAACCTTTTTGCTGTCAGCTACCTTGTATGTTCTTGTCCATTGATTTTCACAAACTTGAGCTGTAAATCACTAGAGGCCTTGTGTGATAAAGGTGGTAACAAAGACCTTCCAGTAATCTGTCACATCATCAAAAGTACGGCTTCTCCCATCTATTTCTGCTTATTCTCCAAGTCAAAGGACCAGAAATGTTCACTAGGTAACTGAGTTGTGAAGATGGTTCCATTTTTCTTGAAACAGTAATGCAGATTTAGAGGTTAGTTTTCATTAAAATGACTGTGTGGAAATGTCTATGATGTACCTTTATTGTGATTTACTTATACACACCAGGTATAAATACCAAATATTTAACCAACCATCTCCCTCTCTCATTTGGGATTTTAAAATTTAATACTAGATATCAAATGACATTATCTAGCAATGTAAGAAAACTATCTTAAAGTGCCTTTTCATTAAGTAGTTCTGGTTAACTCATGGATCAGGTTATATGCACTAAAACATAACTCCATAAAATAAAATCTCAACAAAATGTGATAAACTCATATATGGTAAGGTTTATCATATAGTGTAAGCATTTTAATGGAATGGTTATTACATGAGAACTATTCTTCAAATGTAGGCAATCACTCATATGGCCTTAGTAGGATTTTCATCTTGTAGATACAAAAGTGAGAGACATGGCTTTGCTGTCTAAGAGTTAACAATCAGTCTGATTAGACATACATTTGTGATACAGATATCACCGGGCATTGGAGTTTGCGAAGCAGACTTTGGGAGAAAGACATCCACAGGAAGGAACCAAGCTGTGGTGGAGAAGGATAGAAAGGACTTCATGGAGGAGGAGATGGGGACTTTGTTCAGTATTTCATACCTCTGGGGACTCTGAAATCCATTGCCAAGTTTACTGTTTGCGTAATGCTTGTGCTTCAACATCCAGTCCAATTTATATGTTTTTATATTTAGAGGAAATGGAATCGATTCCCCCACAGATGTCTCTTTTACTCTGTTGAATGAAGGACTCTTTCAACATGCTTGACTTTTCATATTATCACTGCTAAGGAAAACGTGTGAAGACATTTTTCAAGTATAATTTTTAAATTTTTTCCACTCTTTTGAAATGAAATGACTTTTCTCAAAAAGTAATACTGTGGGTGTTTTTCCTCAGTAGACTCATGTGTCTTAGTAGGAAGAACAAGGAGATTGGGAGTTGGGAGATCTGGAGTTGAGTGCCGCCCTGACATTTCCTGAGGGATGTTGATCAAATGACCACTCTTAGTATCAGTTATCTCATCTAAAAAATGAAAAATATAACATATTACGCCTACCTCCTATGTTGTTGTAAAGATCAAATAAGATAAAGCTAGTAAAAATATTTTTCTAATTTATAGTACCTGATACAGATATGAGATATTAGTAATGCAACCTTAAACAATTCATCATTTTCATCTGTGGAACAGAGACAAGAATTTTATCTCATTGGATCATTTTGAGAAATAAATGGATTAAAATATGTTAAGCCCTCCAGAAAGCAAGTATTTGAATGCTCAGTAATTGTAGGATATATAGCAGGGATAAATAGCTTATGAAATAAAAGACCCATTGATAATTAAAACTCCTCCTTCCAAAAGTTTTTGCTTTTAGTATTTTTTTTTTTTAGAGAGAAGCAACTTTATTTAGTTTTTCACATGGCCTTAGTTGCTTACTTGTGTACGTGGTGCTGGGGTTTGAACCCGGGTCCTCATGCTTGCCAGGCAAGCACCAAAACCACTGAGCCACTGTTCCAGCCCCTGCTTTTAGTATTTTAATAGTCAAAATTTGTCTTTATTTTCAGTGTTAAAAATATCATTTTTTTTTAGTAAGGTTGATCAGTCACCAAATTAGTTTCCTTTTTAAATCTGTGCTGTCGGATCTGGAAGGTGAACTAACCATGCGGTTCCATCCAGATGGGGGCCATTTGAGAGTGGGAATCAATTATATCAGAAACTCTCAAAGCGTGATCCCAGGGTCTCCTCTATTATTCATGCTGTGGTATGACAGCATCCATGCTTCAGTTTCTGGCATAAATTAATAATTTGATATTGAATTAACAATTATTCTATTGAATACAAACCAGACATCACCTCATTGGTGTCTCACTGGAAGCAATGAATTTCTCCCCAGGTACTTTGGGGAAATTTTCAGAGGATGAAGTGAATGGATTTGGACAATCAGTGGTAAGAGCTTGATAAAGTGATCTCTGGGTCAAAGAGTCTTTGCAATTCCTTGGACTGGGCCTTTTTTGAGCGTAGCTTTCTGCCAATCAAAACAAATGCTATGTGTATACATTAGAGAAATCTACTGAGGCTCAAACTGGGAGGGCAGAGGCCAATTTCTCCAGAGAAGCGTATATCTTATACTTGTGGACTTGTATCTCAGACATCATTTATGTATGTTTTTGGAGGGAGAGCAGGGGCAAAAAATTTCTAAAGAAGAAAATCAGTTTTTCTGGAAAGGAAAAGGGTCCTGGAAGGTGTATCATTTTTCTCCAACTGAAGATAATTTTTCTTTTACCACAAAAAATCCATTATGATGGACAGTATCCATGTCTTTAGCGTTCATGTCCCCAAGGGTTATGCTTTTAGTCTTACAAACTGAAATCCACCAGGAACTGCTAGAAATGACTCAAGCCAGATCACATGTGGTATGCTTAGTGGGGTCAGTAATGGGCCTGTTTGCAAATGAGTGCATAGTTATCAGCCCTCTGGCTTCCAGGAGGTGGTAGAGAATGCTCACTGTACAATTAGTCCTTGATGTCCATAGGGGATTGGTTGCAGGACTCCCCATGTAAGCCAAAATCCATGGATGCTCAAATCCCTTATATGACATGGTGTGGTATTTATATGGAACCTACACACATACACCTTTATATTTTAAATCATTTGTAAATGACTTATAATACCTAATATAATGTAAATGCCATGTAACTAGTTAAACTGTATTGTTTAGGGAACAGAAAAAACCTCTGTACGTATTCAGTACAAATACATTTTTGTTTTCTGAATATTTTTGATCAAAGAATGGTTGACTCTGTACTTGTAGAACCTGAAAACATGGAAAGTGACTATACTGTTGCTTTATTGCCCAACACATAGTAAAACTACATTTCCCATCATCCTCTGCACACAGGTGGGCATATGACTGCGTTCTGGGCTCTACATTGGAGGTTGATGTATGTCATTGCCACACCAGGTCTTGGACTTCCTTTGTTATCTTCTCTGCACTCTAGTTTCAGTGTTGAAGCCTAGGAACTTTGTAAGCTATGGACTGCCGTCATCAGTACCCTACGTAGAAACTCCTTGAATTGTATAGGAGAGAGATTCTTATTGTTTTAAGCCTCTGAGATTTCAGTGCTGTCATGTGGTTAGCCTGCTTGTCTAATGTGCAGAGGAAGGTGACCTTCATTACATAGAGCATCATTTCTAAAAGAAAAGGAATATCTAGACCCTATTTGACAGAGCATTCTATAAATGACACAGTCATAGGCTAGTAATCAATGCCAGGTAAACAGCCATGCTCTGGTGCAAGACTGTTGACAAGTGAGTTGTTTTTCAGGAAAAGTAGCTCATGTCAATCCACGAAACCCCTTCAGATGAACTCAGGAGATGATTAGCTTTGCCCTTCAGATAAATGAATAATCCTTGTCAGGTGTGCTTTTAGGAGTATTTTTCCAAATACTCAGTAGGGTACTTGAAAAATTCTCATTAATAGATTTTTAAAAATTTGTTCAGCATAGTCCTACATATTGGAGGGAATCGTTGCTACATATTCATGCATACATAGATATTGGCAAAGTAAGTTAAGCCCTATCCTAGCCCAGGATCTCCCTCCCTTATCTGTTCCCGATCTCATGCCTCCTCTGTAACACCCCATGCTATAGATAGAAATGAGCACACACATGTATATTAATTATTGAAACTTCTGAGTTTATATGCCTGCCTGAGTATCATTTGACATCTCATGGGAGTAGAGTATACCCAGCCGTATTGATCACCCCACTTTTCCCTCCCTTCTCCCCCCACATTCATAGTTATGGTTCCTCCAGTTTATGTGAAATTTCAACTTTGGCAAGTTTATTAATTAAAAATAGCTAACTTTCATCCTATCTTAGGTTTTAGTTTAGCTTCCACACATGAGTGAAACATTTGGCCCTTCAGTCTCTGTTTGAGATATTTCACTGAGCGTGTTTTTTTCCATTTCCATCCGTTTAGCTGAAAAAGCCATAATATTGTTCTTTCTAATAGCAGAGTAGGACTCCATGGTACATATATACCACTGTTTTTGGATCCATTCATTCAGTGAGGAGCATCTGGGTTAGTTCCAGTTTAGCTAATGTAAATTGAGCTGCTATAAACAATGATGTAACGATGTCTCTGCAGTATGCCAATTCTTGCTCATCTGGGAAAATGCCCAGGAGTGGGATAGCTGGGTCATATGGTGGTTCCATCCCTAATTTTTTGAGGAGTCTCCATACTGCTTTCCAGAGTGGCTGTACAGTTTGCAGTCCTACCAACAGTGCGTTAGTGTTCCTTTCTCCCCACAACCCCTCCAGAATCTGTTATTATTCGTATTCATTTTTGCCACTCTGACTGGAGTGAGGTGGAATCTCAGTAAAGTTTTGATTTGCATTTCTCTGCTAGTGATGTAGAACGTTTTCTCATATATTTATTGGCTTTTGAGCTTCCTCTGTTGAGAAGTTTCTGTTTAGTTCCGTAGTTCGTTTATTGATTGGATATAACCGGAGCACTGGAAAGGTATCTTAGGAGTTTTCCATAAGAGTGTATTTATGTTACTGAAGAGAGGTGCTGAATTGCCGATTTGTACCTACTATTAACACCTAGTTTTTCAGATTTTTAGCAGAGCATTTGATTCTAAAGATGAGTTTTTCAGCGGGCAGAGCAGGTGAGGAAGTATGGAAATATTTGGAATGAGGAGATTTCACCCTGGGTGAGGAAGACCCAGTTGGGGCACTATAATTCAGGGACCTTTGATCACCTGAGAGTGGCAGAAAGAGGACTGGGAAGATTGGTGGGGGAGTGAGAAGGTAAAGGAAGCGGGCGGACAGGCAAACTTTCCCCATTATGAAGTTTGGCTTATGAACAGAAATTTCAGAATGCTTCTTATGAAAGGTCTTTTGGGCTTTATTTCAGAGTAGGGTAAAACCTTCACCTGCCTGAGATCCTTCTAGCAGGGAAGACTTCCTTTTTTTTCTTCTCCTATATGGATGAAATACATAATGTACACTTTCTCTTCAGTTTTCAAACCTTTCCAAATTTGCCATTAAGCTGTTTATTCTCTATCTCTAAAGGAGTTCAGAGATTTTTAACATTCTGTTTTACTTAAGGCCTAAAACTAATTTATGTTGATGTTAGTTGGCTGATCTCAGCTCAGTCAAAAATGGATTAGAAAAAGAAATGACTCTAATTTTTTTTTTTTTTTTACAAAATAATACCTTTGTTGAATACCATTCTTTTCTTCTGACTCTTCCAAATCTTCCCCTGTGGTCGTTCAAAATCAAATTTCAGAAAACCATGGCCTCTGCAAAAAATAAACGAGAAAAGGGGAAAGTGGCAATCCGTTTCTTTAACTGCTGAGTTCATGCACATATGTTGATTGTTAGTGAGTTCCTGGTAGGTTTTGTGGTTTTGAGTTCTATAGCAATGTATCTGTATGTGCCTCACTTAATTATAGGGATTTCTAAATTTATAGGAACCCCCATCACCTTTAATAAAAGCTGTCTACAGATCGTGAACTCTTGTTAATTCTAACACGCGACAGCCAGTGAGTAATGCTTATTTAGTGAGCCAGTTGTTGTGACTCTTCACCTTTTAATTATTTATTTATTTTCATCATGAGGAACTCAGGCAACCACCTTCGCTAAATGCCATTTCCTCACCAAAAGATTCCTCTGAAAGACAATCAGTGAAGGTAAGAATTGAGATAGAGCATAACACATTTCTGCGGACTTGATTTTCCTTGGGCACTCCACCTGATTTCCATCAGCTACAGTCTGATGTGTTTGAGGGCTTTGGCACAAATAAATGTTTATTTTTGAGGCTAACACGCATATTCATTGTGTGTTTTCCGTGAGAAAAGACTCCACTGACTCTTTAGGGTGTGACGAATTATTCAGTTGTATGGAATGTATTAAAATGTTCTCTGGATTTTCTAAATCCTGTGTCCTCAGCTCCCGTCAGAGCCCTGTCCTCTGTAGGCCTTCCAGCATTCCTTGTTTCTCAAGGCAGGCCAGAGGACAGCATCAGCCAGGCTGTTGTCAGTTTTAAGGGAAAATATATCCCATGAAAAGGGATACAGACCATCAGTACATTTTTGTTATGTCAGGTAATAAGCTTGCAAACAGCATAGTTGAAGAGTAGGTCTATTGGACGGCTCAACAGAGTGAAGTACATAGGTTACTTCCATATTTCTCCTTTGCCTTCCTCAGTACATTTGTTGTTAGACTCAAATCTTTCTTGATTGTTATGAAGTTGCCACAGTTCCAGGCATCAATTCATCAGTCACCAGAGCAGAAAAGTAGTCTTTTTTCTTGCACCTTTGATTTTAAGAATAAGAAATTCTTTCCCAGAAATCCCTTTGCAGATCTCCCCTTAATCTTATTGGTTCAAAGTGGGCCACATGCCCCTACTTAAACCAATCATGGGGGAGAATTCAAATGACTGTGATTGACTTAGGGTCATTAAGATTTACCCTTTGGCAATGTGGAAGTGCTCTGCCTTGTGAAGGGAAGTGGAGGAAAATGGCTCTCCCAAGAAGTGAACGGGATATGATTGCAGGCTCTGTTGGAAAACTTTGGCTCTAGGAATGGAAGTGGTGATTATCCAGCTAGAGGGCTGTCTGAGCAGCTCCCAGGGTGACCCCCTAGCAGACCAGGCAACTTCTCTGCACAGGCTGCAGACCCACTGTTGTCTGGAGGATGTTCTAGTAGACAATTGTAGGATATCTATATCTATATATATTTTTAACCTAAGCTTTATTAAAATTTCAGAAAAGTCCTAACATAAGGAATGGTGCTGGTTCCCCTTTCAAATCCTGCTCTCCAGAGGTGCCACTGATGGAATTGTGTTTATCCTTCTAGCTTTTATAATGGAAGATTTAAAAATTTCATAATCAAGATATGCTAGCTGGGTGCAGAGGTACACACCTGTAAGTCTTGCGACTTGGGAGGCCAACGCAGGAGGATCCAGAGTTTACAGCCAGTCTCAGCAGCGACTTAGCAAGGCCCTAAGCAACTTAGTGAGACCCTGTCTCAAAATGATAAGGGCTGGGGATGTGGTTCAGTGGTTAGATGCTCCTGGGTTCAATCCCTGGTACCAAAAAGGGAAAAAATAAAAAAACCCACAAAACAGAAAAAAGGACATGCTGAAGAAAAGAAGAGGTGATGTCTTGTAAGTAAAGCTATATCCCAGGCCTTTCTGGGTGACTTTCCCTGGCTTTTCTAATCCCGTCTGGTACGAGCCATATAGGGCCCGTCTAGATTATGGTGATGCTGGGAACCAGACCAGGGGATATCTCTCTGGGACATGGGATCGTGATATTCAACTTTAAAGCACCAGAGAATGATGACTTTTTCCAGGACATTGAACCCATTTTTTTAAAAAAAGTAAAATATATTAGTGTTGTCATAAATCAATGAACATGGTTCATAATAACAATAATGCCCTTGAAATTGGTTAATCGTGCCATCAAGAATGGTATGTTAGAGCACTTGCTGCCCTTGGCTTCACCTTGGACTATTAACTAACAAATCAGTTATTAGCTGGTGGTAATGACCAATTTTCAAGAGATGATTGCTTAAATATCACCCACCTTGAAAAAAGAATTATTACTCAAGCGAGAACTGAACCCTTATTTTCAACTCAGTAGAGCTAATGATCTGATTTTACTCCACTGCATTTCCTGCCCCCGTCGCCTCCCACCTGACCCCCTTGAATCGTTGGCTTTCCCCTCGCCTGCAAGGTACGTGAGGAATCACATGGTCACCTAACTGCTTCCCTTTCAGCCTCAGTGACTTGAGTCCAGGAAAAGTTCCATATTTAATATTTATTCACCTAGCAGTGGTAGATGAAGACAGATGGTAATGAAATCAGTCTTGCTGAGAGTGACCACAATGATAATAGATTCTTTATGATGTCCAGGAATTGTGGACTCTTTGTCTCTGCTTAAATGCATGTTGGCGCCAACTCTGTCGTCGAATGCTTTAGTATTCTTGTCATCCTCCTGACCTCTCCTTAGACCAGAGCAGGCAGGCTGTGCCCAAGGCACCAATCTGTCTTTCTCATATAAATGCTTTAAACACCTAGAGCCCCAGATGACTCACTGGCAGAGTCTTTTTTTTTTTTTTTTTTTTTTTTTACAGGAAAGGGAAAACAAGAAGATAAAATAAGGATCTCCTTCAGGGCTAGAGGAATGGCTGGTTTTGCTTGTGCCGCCCGTGGCCTGTAACTGGTTTGTCTGAAAGCTCTGGTTACCCAGCTGGGCTTGTTAGCCTTTTCAGGATTCCTCCTCTCCGACATCACTTTATTGGTCTGGAATGAAACTGGGAGAGAGACAACCAGCTCTCTCTTCAATGATGACAAAGGAGGAAAGGGGAGATGTAAAACGAAGCCGCCTTGGCAAAGAATCACGCCCTGTCAAGAGAGTAAACCCAGAGAGCTGATTGCACTGCAGATAGCCGGATCCTGGGTTAGCCAGAGCTCTTTTTTAAGCAATCTGGCAGCCCTTTTTAGTAATAAGAGGTAAATCATTCTGACATCCCTTGCTATTCAAAGCATTAATCATGTTGAATTCCTTTGTTATTCTGGGGTCTGGATCAAGTGCAATTCTATAGGAATTCCATTGTAATCTAGTGTTAATTAATCTCTGCGTTACATAGCCTGATGCCAAATACCTTCCTCTGCGATTTGTTTGCATGTACATCAGTTATTAACTCTTTTTTAAGAGAGAAAGACAGTGAGAGAGAGAGAGAGAGAGAGAGAGAGAGAATCAATTTTTATTGAGTCTTTCACATGGATTTTGTTGCTCTGATACTTAGTTTTGTACGTGGGTGCTGGGGTTTGAACCCATGTACTTGTGCATGCTGGGCAAGTGCCATAACTTCTGAGCCACCACTCCAGTCCCAGTTATTAGCTTTTTTAAGCCTTAACTAGCAGCGAACCTCCCTGCCTGTTTCATCTCACTCTTGGACATGGCCATTTTCCTCTGGGAGGCACAAGGGACGGCTCACATGTTAAGGAGAACCTTGTGACGCTACAGCGTTATGAGGAGTAGGGACAGAGATGATGAGAGGGCTTCCTGTAGTCTCTTCAAGTGGCTAGAAAAACTGGGGTTCACACTGCAGCTCTGCTACTCAGTGGCTGTGCCACTTTTGGGCAAGTTATCTGATCATCTGCAAAATGGTCATTGCAATGGTTCCTACCACCTGAGATTTTGTGAAGATTGAACAATGACCAACTCTCTCTCTTTCTCTCCAGGATGACAAAGACTGCCCGGGGAGGGGATGAATTTGATGGGATGGATGGTCCATAGTCACCAATACTGTAGAAATCTTTCTTCCAGAACATAGGGAGTCAGGGTAGATCTTTGCTAATATCATTTCTGACTTGAAGATTTTGAGTGCTTGCAGTAGAAATCATGTATCGTTGGCTCCAGCAAACACCTGCCTGCCTCTTGGCTCTTCCCAGAATATGCCTTAGTGATAATAGAGGGTCAGAGGCTGAGATTCTTGGCTTTGCAGTGGTAAATAATGAATGTTGCCCTGGCTTCTGGCATGTTCTGAAACCTTCTGTTTTGAGATGCAGAAGGGAAAAAATAACAAAAGATATTCAACATGCATTTATTTGGTTCATCATCTTTAAATAGCTCTCTTCAGTTTTCCGAAAAGGTAATACTCTCTTCTGTCCTGGCTGGCTCTCTGCACCCTGCCACAACAGGACTCCAGGCCCTAGATTTTGACCTGGTATAAAAAGCGGTATATTTTTATGACCTGGTAACATCCACATTTATACACCATAAAATATTAAAGAAGGCATGACAGTGCCTTTAAGATCTTTGAGGCAGGTGCTATCAAAATGTGCCCCTTTATTATTTATTTATTTGACTCTTTCCATACAGTGAGGTTTAAATGTTTTTCAGGCCAAATAATTAAATTCCATTATGGAAAGTGGAGATTGTTGGCAAAATGTACTCATTCTTGCTATGAGACCCTTGAGTCCCAGGGGATTCCATGGAGGGAATAAAAAAAATCTTGGCTTATATTTATATGTAAGATATGCAGCATGACATATATTGGACCCGTAGGAGTGATGCTACATAAAAAATCAAATGAGGATGGGGTGTTTGTAGAAATCTTCTAGAACAGGGGTCTTTATAATATGGCCCATGGGCCATATCTAGCCCACTAGGTCTGTTTTTGTGCATCCTGTGAGCTGAGTATGGTTTTTACAGTTCAAATGGTTAAAAAAAACCCCAAAAGAACAATATTTGTGGCATGAGAAAACTAGATGGAGTTAAGGTTTCATTTCCTGGGAATACAGCCACACCCAGTCATTTACATAGGGTCTATGACTGCATTTGCCTTACCATACTTGAGTGTGTGTGACAGAGACCATATGGCTACAAAGCCAAAAATATTCTCTATCTGGCCTTTTACAGGAAAAGTTTGCTGATTTCTCTTCTAGAGGAACTTGAACTTGGGCTTTGGAAAGGATATAGCATTGGGGCTGGAAGACCTCAAGGTCCTTCATCCTGCGGAAGCCTTTGGACATTGACTCTTGATGTTGATGAACCTGGTTATGTTCTGGGATGGACAGATAGGCCAGGGAAGGGAAGAGGACAGGCACTCTTTAAAGTAGATTTTGGGCCCCAACACCTGCTTTTTCAAGTGAAGTTCCTGGCTTGTGCTATGGATGCTGTCCTTTCCTTCTTCTCCAGTGTCACCTCACTTCTCTGCCTCATCCCCTTCATTTCTGACACCCAACTCTAAGGCATGAGCATCTCTTGTTTTTGGGAAAAGTCCTCTGGCTGGTCTGTTCCCATGCTTGTCCAGAGCATAATTCATCCTCTACATAACTCAAGTCCCTGTTCTAGTGGCAGTTCCTAGGAAGGGCCAGCCCTGCACTGTGTAGATGAGCCTCTATCTCTTCCATCATTATTTGTTTTGTTTTTCCTTTTTCTTTCAGCCCTAGCATTTATCACTTTTTAATTTCTTACATTTTCCCAGTTGGTTCACCAAGTTATACTTGGATTCCTCCACCAGGAAGGAGGCCTCTTAAGCATAGGTACCTTGACTGTCTGATTCATATTTCCAGCATCTCACTTGAGCACTCAAAAAAAGTTTGTGGGGGGCTGGAGCGGTGGCTTGGTGGTTAAGGCGCTTGCCCGGCATACCTGAATACACGGGTTCAAACCCCAGCACCCACGTACACAACTAAGTGTCAGAGCAATGAAAGCCATGTAAAAAACTCAATAAAAATTGATTCTGTCTGTCTCTCTCTCTCTCACTGTCCTTCTCTCTTTAAAAAAAAAAAGAAAAAGAAAAGTAAAAGTTTGTGAGTCAATGAATAAATGGATCAGTCCTCTGGGCTGAAGGCTTTGCAGTGTGGTGTCATTGCTGCCTGCCTGCTTCCCCAGAGGTGTGGCAGCTTTCTTATTTCCATGCCTTTCTCTCCAGGAGGCCTGTGGCTAGGAGGTCACACAATTATTAAAGGCTTCTTGGCATTCCCCCGTCCTCTTCTGCACCCTTCCAGATCCTGTTGTCTTGTAAGGCTAACATTGAAGGTTGGGAGGTGCTTCCTGTGTGGAGCAGACCACTGTCAGGCTCCACTCAGATCCCCTTGGTCCCTTGCACATTTGTTTTCCTGGTTGCATTTGCTTCTTTCACCTGCCCCTGTCACTCTCTTGGGAGGAGGCCCTTTGGCAACTGGAGTGGCTTTGCCCAACCTCTTAGATGAGTGGAAATGCTGGGGGATTACCCATCAGAGCCTGCTTCTAGTGAACTTGCACAGTAACAGAAAGCCCAGCTTCCTTCCCTTCACTTGAGACAGACTTGGAGGTGCACAACTTACCCTCCAGAGCATCAGCTGAAGGTACTCACCATTCCTGCATGTCCCTCATGGTTTTCTGCTGGGGACATTTCCTTAACAAATCACTTGCCTAAGAATCTTCCTCCTTGGGTCTGCTTGTGAGGAATCTGACCTAAAAGTGTGTCTACTCTTTAGAGAGGCACATGCACATTCACCGGAAGAAAGAATACATCAGAAACAGCAGTCATTGTGCCCAGGCCAGCGGTCAACAGAGTTTTTTGATGGGCAGGTGGTATGGAGAATAAGACAGGAGGACTTCGAAGTGCCCTGAATATCGAACCATGTAGGTGATTTACTATTCCAATAATATTTTAGGTTTGTTCTTAGGAAAGGAATCATATAACAGAGGAAGCTAGGAATGCCATTATGTGGACAGTAGGTGTGAAAAAAAATATAAGCATATATTTGATTCTGTAGCCTGAGCAGTGGTCATGGAAGGGGAAAAGGATGAGTTTACATTTAGAATTTCTGTTTTAAGGTCCGTTCTGGCAGATGTGCTGAGATCCCACTGCCATCCTCAACATGCCACTGGTGCTTTTTATCCTGCACATGCTGGCAGCTTATTTAAGGTCATTGTGCCCCAAAGTGACATGGTTTTTGTTCTCCTCCAGATGGTTCAATTAGTCAAGATTCTGAAAAAGCCAATTGGAACATTCTTTTAGCCCCATCTATTCAAGTTGGCCAACCCATCAAAGCTGGGTGGGGATTCTGAGAGCAACTGATTTACCCCGCCCCAAGGCATCAGGGTATTACTTTCTGATGGGCTCCTGGTGGCATGGAGGAGGCTGCCAATGTGATTTATACACTGCACAATGCCAACACCAGGAGGAAACAGGAAGAAGAGCTTTCTTGCATGGGACTGTTTGGAATGATCGACCTGTTAAGGAGGTGTCATGAAGAATACGTTCCCGTATTGCTCTGCCACAACACGCATAAAGTCTTACAGTCCTGTTGCTCGCAATTCTCTAGTATCTTGGTGCTACCTGGATGCCTTTCCTTGAGTGATACATGGAATTAGTTCCACATGTCTACCCTCACAATTAGCATATTAATGTTGCAGATTGATGATGCTGGACGGATGGATGTTTTAGCACAGAGGCTGGCTGCATTCTTGAGGGCTCCCACGAGCCGCCTCTTTTTTGGGGGGGCGGGCCATGACCTGCGGCATGTTGGCACCAAGTGTGGATTGAAAATGAAAAATGGCACCATCAAATTTAATTTCCTTGGAGGAAAGCTAGCTTAAATTGATACCATGATCTGATTCAAGGGAAGCTCTTTGGGCCCATTAACTTGAGAAGGAGCAAAATAGATTTTTTTTTTTAAGAGAGAGAGGGACAGTGATAGAGAAAGAGAGAATCATTTTTTAAAAATTTGTTCAACATAGTCTTACCTATTGGAGGGAATTGTTACATAATCACGCATACATGGATATTGACATAATGAGATAGTAATAAGGCTGATCCTAGTCCAGGATCTACCCCTCTTCATCCATTCCCTGAACTTATGTCTCTCCTCTGTAATCCCCCCATACTATAATTTGAAATGAACACGCACATGTGTATTGATTTTTGATATTTCTGAGTTTCTCTGCCTGCCTGTGTATAATTAGTCTTCTAGTGGAAGTTGAGTATTCCCAGTTGTATGGATAACCGCCCCCTTATTCCTTCCTCCTCTTCCTGCCTCCCTCCCTTCTCCCCGCACTTTCATAGGTATGATTCCCCCAGCTTATGTGGAAAAGCAATTTTTTATTTAGTTTTTCCATCTGGTTTTCTTTGTTCTGACACTTAGTTGTGTATGTGGTGCTGGGGTGCCAACCAGGGTCTTTGTACATGCCAGGAAAGCACCGTACCTGGTGAGCCACTGCTCCAGCACCCAAATATATTTTTACGACAGTCTTATATTTTAAGGAAGAAAGATAGTTGTGGTA
The DNA here is from genome assembly GCA_004027875.1 of Aplodontia rufa. Classification (NCBI taxonomy): domain Eukaryota; kingdom Metazoa; phylum Chordata; class Mammalia; order Rodentia; family Aplodontiidae; genus Aplodontia; species Aplodontia rufa. Next base: position 44,796 of record PVKS010007329.1, read on the forward strand.
AGAAAAATGAGAAAAATCTGTGCTCTTTGGTCAGAAGTGCTGGGTTCAAGTCTTGACTTTCTTAGTAGAATAATTTGGGTCAAATGCTCAAACTTCCTGAGCATTAGTTCCTTTAGTTTTAAAAACTAGAATAGAAATTACTTCTCGGCAGGGAAATTAAACTTTAAAACAATCTAGTTGGCCCATAGCAAGGGCTATGTGAATGTTCTCACTTCCTTTCTTTCCCTAGAGATTTGTACCTAATTAATGGTAAATCTGATTAATAGTGAATCTGGACTCCATCACTTCTGACTTTTGGTTTGGTGTTCTTTTTACCCCACCTTCACGGATTTCTTGATTCCTGCTTATTCTAAGAATTTTCTTCCTGCGATTGGGTTGGTGAATGGCACTGTCTTATCTGTAAATTTGAAAATTAGGACTAGAAGATGAAAAATTACTGCTGACTAGCTGGGTATGGTACACATGTTTGCAATGGCAGCTATTCTGGAGGTTGGGACAGGAGGATCACAAGTTCAAGACTAGCCTGGGCAACTTACATGCTGTTTCAAAATTTAAAAAATAAAGACTGAGGATGTTGCTCAGTGGTACAGAGCCCCTAGGTTCAATTCCTGCTACCGGAAACAAAAGTAATTAGGCACCAGGGGTGTCTCAGAGGTGAATGAAACTTGCAGACTCTGTGCTCACCAAATTACTCAGTAGCTGGAGTCAAGAAGGAGCTGTGTTTTAAGCAAATCTTGCCTGGCCTGTACTCCCATACAGCTTGCAAAGGATATAGTTAAACTTCCATTGAATAAAAGGAAGCCCTACTAAACACAGCTTGTAATAGGAATATGGAACTCACAAGAGATATAGTAAAAGCTGAAAATGTAGGTTTTAAAAATATTTGGGAAAAAATCTTGTATGATAGGTGGATAATCAGTTATAAGGGGAAAGAAGAGTTTTTGGGGGGACAGTTCCAATCTTTGAGGTTGATAAAGAAGAAACCTCTTTCCACATGGATGCTTTAGTGATAGAATGGAGTAAAGCTAGTTCCCACTGGTGAACACTTCCCCAGCACCAGCTCCTGTGTTATGTGCTTTAAACACATTGTTCAATCTTCACAATGGGAAGGTAGTTTTTAATATCATCTTCATTTTTACAGATGAAGGAATAGGAATGCAGGTTGATTAAAAAGAGGCAGGCTCAGCTTCAGGGTCCTGATTCAGGCAGTGTGACTTTCAGAGTCCAGAGTGTTAGACCACTTTCCAGCCCCACAGTGGAGTGAGACACAGTTGGTAGGCTCAGTCCCATGGCTCACAACTATGAACACTTGGACAATTAGTAAATACTCCTGTGATTCAGCTTCCTCATCTATAAAACGCCTTCTGTCTCAGGGTTGGGCTTAGGATCGAATGAGGTAATATTAATAAGTGTGTGGTTGATTTGCCAAACAGGTGGGGTGATGAATCCACATGGTTTCCCAGGGACTTTCCCATCTTTAGTGCTCTACATCTTGCAGCCTCAGCCACCCTCAATTCCAGGCAAGTTAGGGTGGTCGGTCGCCTCCGTGCAAATCCCACTTCAACCTATAGACTGTTTTGGCAAAATGTTAATAGTTTTTGGAGAACAGGAAACAGCTCCAGGAGGCAAATGAATTTCAGCCCTTGTCAACTCTTTTGCTGAAAGGCTACAGGAAAATCTCCCTGATAACGACTGTGAGAAAAGTGGGGGAGTTGGAGCAGAGGTTGGGAACCAGGATCTTTCCAGGCCGTGGTGCTGGTGAGTCTGAAAGCCTCCACGTTCAGCCTCTTGAAGAGTGCTCAGCCTGGGGATCAGCTACCAAGTTCAAAGGCAGGAGGAAGGAGGGTCCAAGTGGCACACTTAACCATCACTCGCATCTTCAGTCCTTAATCACCGCATTCATAAAGAGGAAATAGTGATATTCTTGACCTCCAGTCATATGGTTAGGACTGAATAAGAAATTGTGCTTGGCACAAAGTAAACACTCAAAAATTGTTAGTTATGCCATTGCTACTACTATTACAGTTCCTATTACTGTTATTAACTATCATATTAGGGCAAGGTTGCCAGAAATAAAAATACATGATGCCCAGTGAGATGTGAATTTCAGATAAATAACAATATTACTCAGGATATACTTAGATTTAAAAATTCATTGTTTATCTGAAACTCAAATTTACCTTTGCATTCTTCAATTTATCTGGATGTTAGGGCCACCAGCTATTGTTTCTGATTATCCTAGATCAGAGGGATCTCCCAGGACACAGAACTTCAGTCTAAAGTCAGAATAGTCACAACAAATGGGCATGATTGGTCATTCACCTGTTAAAGCAGCAGCCTGGCAACTTTTTAGAGGTCACATTGGGAGCTTTCCTCCTAAATGCATTCCAACACAAATGCAATGCTTTGCACACACTTTCAGGAATTTTTTGGACCCTTTGAAACCTATACCTGAACTCCTGGTCAAGAATATAGGCCCTGAAAAATCATCTGGGATGTTTGGTTGTAGGTTTTTAAGGTTAGTAGAAGCCTTCTTATCTGATGTGACTGGAGCGGTTGAACAGTTAATGGTTAAATCAGGACATCATAAAAACACATTTCTACATTTGATTATCACTTAAGACATACATATATATTCATTTACTCATCATTTGATGTCTGGCCAAGGTCTTTTTTTGGCCAAGTGTCTGTGATTAGAGGACCTGGCCTTTCTTGGAACAGGCATTCCATGATGCATTATCTGTAAATTCTAGTTTTTAGTTTTTTACAGTGCAGCACAGCTTGAAACAAAATTGGAAGTAATCTCGGCATAGAGCTTTTCCAGAGGTTTACTACTAACCTCTGATCTTTTACATTGATCTTTTTTGGTTTTCAAAGACCAAACCTGACAGTAATTTCCCTATAAATGCATCTTTATCAGTTCTGTTCAAAGCATTCAAGTTAGTTTTGGTGGAACAGAGAGCTGCATTTTTGTATATATATTTTATTTATTTGTTTGTAATGAATTAAATACATAATCATAGTAACAGCACAGCTGTCATAAACAAGGTTGGTGATAACCAATGTTTGGGCTTTGGTTTGCGTGGGTAGCATGGATTTCCCCAGTGGGTTAATTGATAGAGGTCACTGAATGTGGCTTCTAATGTCACTTGCTGGAGGGCAAGCACTGTCTTCTCTCCGAAACGCTCAATGACGTTCTCCTTCTTCACTATGTCTCTGAGTGGATTCTTTGGGTACATCCTGAGGAGGGGGTGAACTTCCCATCTGGATCCGTTCAGTGGAGAGCAGAGATGGTCCCCTGGACTTGGGAGCCAGGGGATAGGAGGTGATACATAAATTCCAGGAAATTATAGGAATGTTGGAAGAGAGAAGCAAGGTTTCCCTACACCACAAGAATTGGGATTTTGAGACAATCCTACTTAGATTCTTAAGAACCTGAGAATTCCCAGGTGACATTAGAGAGAAAGAAATGCATTCAAGGAGCCTACATATTAATTTAAAGGAACTTCTCTTCTATCTTTTCATAGGGTTTGCGTGCTATGAGAAGACCAATGGGAGGTGACTTTAGAAGTGGCATTTTCTGCAGGGGCATGGATGCTCCTCACAGGTATTCGGCTGTTAAGCCGCCTTTGTCTTCTTTGCAGTCTCTGTATGTGGGGCTCAGCCTGGCTGGAACAGAGTTGCGAGATGCACTGCCTTGGTGTCCCTCTCAGTGAAGCTCACGTCCTGTAACTGAACCATTATTCCAGGTCTGCCCACTGCACACCACATCTCAGTCATCTTGAGGCAGGCCTCTGGCTCACTCTTGGGAGCATTAAAAACCTGGCAAAAATGCAGATTCTATTGATATGGTAATGCAGGGGAGCTCCCTCCACTGATACTTTAGAAGAAACAAATTTTTCAGATTAGTGAGAAGACAGCAGGGTCTCAGGTGAAGGGAGCAGGGGTGTTAATTGAAGGTGAGAGCACCTGAGTTGCTTGAGACAATGTAGGTAAAGTCAAGATCCTGGGCCTCAAGAGGCCAGCATCAAGTATGGGGTGCTCAGCTGGGAGAGTATTTTCCAACATACAAAAAACTGAATTAACAAAGTGCGGATGGCTCTGGCCCAACCACTGGCCTCCATTGTCTCACCTCCCCTGGGTAACCTTTCTGTTTGGTTCCTTCCTGTTGTCTGGAACAGCTGACAACTAGCCTTTTGAATTCCTTTCTTCTGCATCTTGTGGGTATTAGTTTCCATTTTCCTTGAGCACAAGGAAGCGCTGGTTCTCCCCTCTGGCCAGTGAAAGGCAAGTCTATATTTATATTGGATGGAGCAGAGTCGGGAACAACATGTGCTGGTGCCCTGTCCTGTGTTTTCTTTAATGTATAGATGAAATCACAGGGCAGATGTTGGTTTAGCTGGGTTCATTATTCAGGTTCTGAATTCCCAGGGTGCCTGGGAATTATTTATTTAACAGTGAACCCCTACTTGAGTTCTTACAATGAACTAGAAACTTTCTATGCATTATTTCATTGAATCGTCCCAACAAAACTGTGAGTGCGTACTATTATTTTGAGGAAACAGAGGCTTCCAAAAGTGGACCAAAAAATAAAAAAGCTGATAAAGGACAGGTCTGGGATTTGAATTGGCTTGTTTGGCATTGAAGCTGATGCTTTTTTTTTTTATTTTTAAGAAAGAGTGAGAGAATCAATTTTATTAATTTTTTTTCATTTGGCCTCCATCTCTCTGACACTTAGTTGTGTATGTGGTGCTAGGGTGCAAACTCAGCTCACTGCACATGCCAGGCACATGCTTCAACTGTCAAGCCATCTCTACAGCCCCAAAGCTGGCAAAGCTGGTGCTCTTGGGTGGTCATGTAGAAACCATGCCCCCTGAGCACACAGGGAAGGGAACACTTGCTTTGTCTGTTCTAGAGAGATCGAAGGCAGGATCTTGCCACCCTTCTCTGCAGACTTGCCTGAGCTGAACTCTCACTGTGAGCTAAGAAGCTATCATCTGGGTCTCATCCAGTATGTGAGGAATGTGGCGACTGCTGCTGCAAATCAGGATCACAGTGTCCAGGTCAGAGCAACAGAGAGAAACTTCCAAACATCCAGAGTCTAAAGACACTGTCAAACCCAGGCCTTTCTAGGCCAAGGCCAGAGCTGGCCTAGCAACAGTGCAAACAGGAATGGCCATGTGAGAAAACCCACCCAGAAATATGAACACGCACACACATGCACGCACATGCACACACACGTGCACACACACACACACACACACACACACGGCAAAACTGAGAAAGGAATTTTTTGGGGGTTGCCTATGACTTGCTGCAGCACTTTGAAATTAGAGCAGTTTTCATCCCCATGTCCTCAAGGAAAGTATGCTTTTTTTTCCTTTAAAACAATTCAAGCCCCTTCTTCCCTACTGAGCTAGAAATTCAATCTTGCTTAGTACTTGGGGGACCGTTTCTGCTCCCATCTCCAGAAGGCCCAACGGATCTTTGACAAGAGTCAGGGGAGCCCAGAGAGCCCCAGGGCAGAGGCCATTAGTGCACCCTGGTTACTGAGATCCCAATAACCTGGTCCATGTGGTATAATTCCTGCCCAGATGCTTTTGTGTCACAACTGCAACAATAGCAAAAAAATCTCTGTCAAAACAGAGAGCTACACAGGCATTCCTTGCTGAAGTCTTACCATCTCTGGGCAATGCTACCAATGGCTCCTTGGGTCCTGGCTCTCCTGGGCTCCAAAGGGCTTGTGTCTTCTCTCTTAGCCTTTGGGAATTTCCTTCTTAATCTTTTTTTGTTTTTTTCTTTTTTTGTTATTTGTTTCATTTTATTTTCTCCTTCTTAATCTTGACACAGTTTATTTCTCTTCTTAACTTCTGTGGGAAGAATTTCCTCTAGTCTTGACCCTATCTCTTGAGGACTTTTGACATACTGTCCTCTGCAGTTTGGGGCTGAGAACCACAAATTCACATGCCTACAGAGGCCAGGCAGGAATGGGGGTGAGTCCCATGTTGTGAGGAGCTCAGCACACCAGACAGCACTTGCTCTGTCTGAAGAGGTGCTATTCCATTCTGGCTACTATCCCTTATGTGGTCCTATATTGCTGGATCTTTGGATTTTTCAAGAAAAACCAGAAATCCAGTTTTTTTTTTTAAGAGAGAGTAATAGGGAGAGAGAGAGAGAGAGAGAGAGAAGAAGAAGAAGAAGAGGAGGAGGAGGAGGAGGGAGACAGATTCAACTTTATTTAGTTTTTCATGTGGGTTATGTTGCTTAGACACTTTGTTGTGTACATGGTACTGGCATACTTGTGCATGCCAGGCAAGTGCCACAACTGCTGAGCCATCACTCCAGCCCTAGAAATCCAGATTTTTATGAGTAATCTCCTTTGGGTCAAATGTTGGCTCTAACATTTAAAATTATTCTTTGTAGTTAAAATATCTACCTGACACCAGGTTGCCATCATGAAGTGCAGGATTAGGAAGACAAAGTCCAGGAAAGATGGTGATTTATAGGTGCAAGGCTTCCCTTGGGCAAGAAGGTACAGAGCTTGGACCCTGAATGGACCATGGGAAAAGGAAAGAGGAAAAGAATGGAAAGAAAAACACGTCAACGAAGTTCTTAAACAAACGGACACTGCTCTAATTCACACTGCCTGCTTTCCTAAAAAGCACATAGAAGTCTTGGTCTTGAGAGATCCTGTATTACAAGCAGAGACAGAGTTTACACCTGTTGGATGTTGAAGTCAGCGCTGTTTTGTGTTGGAACTGAGCTTCAACAGAGTTTATTTGGTTCATTCCCAGTTTGGGGTGCACATTTTGGTTGATTCTGATTTTCAGAGTGCACTCTTAGGAGAGATGTTTCACAGGATGTGCCCAAGATCCAAGGGATGAGAAGTGTGCAAGAGTCAGTCTCTACCTCGGCTAACTACTAATAATATTTTTTTTGAAATTATTGAGCACTTTATCAGTCTAGATTGATTTGACCTAAAGTGATGCGTATTTAATTCAAACGGGCTTAAACAGAGAAGGGAATTCTGTGGAAGAGTGAAAATGTTTTTTCTTTCATGGTGTGCTTCCTGAGCAACACGTCCGAGTGCCCAACAGATGTCAGGAGGACTTGGTTTCTTTCCATTTCTCAGCTCTGTCTCTTGTCCTGCTGGCTTAATTCCCAGGGTCCTTGTGATGGCCTGGAAGAGGTGGACTCAAGCTGTCTTTACTGCTAGCAGATCCAGAGGAAAGCATGATGCCTTTCTTCCATCAGCCCCAGAAAAAGCCTTTATGCTTCTGTTTCGGTTATAAGCCCATCTCCCAATCAGCTGCTTAGCTTGGAGGATGCAGTTTTTTGATTGGCTGAGGCCGAGTTAACATTAGTGCCCCTCCACACCCTCCCATCTCAGCCTGGAGTGGAATTAGCTCTCCTCAAAGCATATAGACTAGCAGTTGGAGGCTCCAGAGCTCAGATGGTGATGCTGATACTCAGAGAAAGATGTCTAGAGGCTATGTGGAAAAATAATAGATATCTGTGCCCAGCACATACTCAGAGTAGGGAGGGTGTGGTTTCTCCATCAGAGTCCAAATGCTTTCAATTCTGCTCAGAATTCCTAACCAATATGCTGCTGATGTCACCTTCATGTAAAGGAGGTAGGGATTTTGGAATTTAAACCTGAGGGAGAAAGTAGAATATTGTACAGGGAGAACTCTGGTTGTATCTGGGGGGATATGGAGATCAGAGCAATAACTCACTGGGTGCTTATGTCTTGTCTAAACCATAAAACTGAATGCTACATGAAGGTACGAATTTTCTTGTCCTGCTTGGTTTTTCTCGTAGGCCCTGGCTTCACAAATTAAACACCTGACAACTATTTAATAATTCGAATTAATGAATTAACCACACAAAAGGAAATGACAGCTACAACTTACAGATCACTATGTCCCAGACCCAATCAGACTTCGTTTGAAACCTCCATGATGCCAGCAAATGACTTAATTATCCCAAGCATCATCTATAAAATGAGGCTGAATATTTGTGCTAGGTTTCTGTGGCATAAATATGATCTAGAAGGCTCCCGACATGGTCAACACTCAAATACTATTGTTTTGGTTTTGGAACCAGGGATTGAACCCAGGGGCATTTCACTATTAACCTATGTAGATAGCCTAGACCTTTTTGCTTTCTGTTTTTGGTCAGGATCTTGCTATGTTGCTGAGGCTGGCCTCGAACTTGCACTCCTTCTGCCTCAGCCTCCCAAATTGCTAGGATTACGGGCATGCACCATCATATCCAGCTCAAATACTTTTGTTTTTATGTCATTTTTTGTTTGTTTTGTGGTGTTGGAGATGGAACCCAGGTCCTCAGCAAATGTTCCACCACTGAGCTATGTCTCCAGCCCGTATACTATCATTTTTTAATGATCAGCACCTTTTCTGTTATCATATTTTATTCTTCCAACAGATCTATAAGGAAAATACTAATTTTATCTCCCTCTTACTAATGAGAAAGCAGACTCAGAAAATTGAAGCCGCTCAATCAGGGTCATGTGTAAGTAAGGAGTTAGAATCTGAGCTCAGCTTTTCCTGGCTCCAAACTCCATGTACCTATTTGCTATTCTATTCTGCCTTCCTATCCTTTAATATAGTGAGAAGACATTAACTTCACCCAAGTCTTGAATTCCTGTTTCTTTGGGGGTGGGTGAGGCAAACTGCTGGGAATGTGGGAAGAAACCAAAGAACCCTTTGCTTTGTGCAATGTAGTTTCTTTGCCCACACAGTGTAGTTCTGCAGAGTCCCCACACCATGCAAGCAAGTGAGCAACATTAGTCCATTTCTTAGTAAGATCAGAGTCTCTGATAAATGCTCAGGCCTCAGCCATCAAGACGGAGACCTGTGCGTGGCTCTTCTAAAGCTGGGACTGCTGAGGTCCGTGAGGGTGGTGCTGCCAAGCCCCCTTCTTCTCAGTCAGGCAGCCAGAAGAGATTTCATTCAGCAGTGACAGATCACGTACATGGTTCTAGGTGCTGTTCTAAGTATCTCATCTAATTTTCTTGTGAAGTCTTGGTTCAGATGAAAACTCCATATGTGATAACCGTAGGCAGGTAGGGCGTGGCTAGAGGACGTGGGTCATTGAGGCTGTGCCTTTGGGATCTATATTTTTGTTCAGCCTCACCTCGAGCCCTGAGGAATGGAGCTGGCCTTCTAAGGGCTAAGAACTCTGAAATTGTGAGCCCCCAAAATAAACTTTTCCTCTTAAATTGTTCTTGTGCTTACAGGGACAAAAAAGCTGAATGAAACAGAGCATTTACTCCCTTCTTATCCTAAGTGCCTGATGCACAATGGGATTCTTTATCATTCTCACAAATAGTCTCACAAGGCAGATAGTATTATTATTATTATATTATTATTATTGCTATTATTTTGGTACTGTGGATTGAACCCAGGGTTGCTCAACCACAGAGATGCATCTCCAGCCCTTTTTTATTTTGAGACGGGAGGGATCTTGCTAAGTTGTTGAGAGCCTCGCTAAGTGGCTGAGGCTGCCTTGAACTTTGATGCTCCTGCCTCAGCCTCTTGAATCGCCGTAGATACTATTGTCATTATCACTATTTTGTAGAAAAGGAATCTGAAGTATGGCAAGGTGAAGAAACTTTCCCCAAAGTCACATAGATGGTAGCTGGTAGCTCCGGGATTTGAATACCATGTACTTAGCTTCAGAAGGTAAACCTAAAACTAACAACGACCCCAGGCCGTGGCTGCCTGTTCCCGTATTGCATAGTAATAGACATCTCTTGTTCTGTCTGTGAAGCTTTAAGAAAAGATAGTAGCTTTGCCTAATGTGACGTTGTTCACCCTCATCCTAAACGCATTGACTGAATTTTCTAGAAGAGCTGATTTTGATAACTAGAAAAGTAGGAAGCATCAAAGGGTGTTGACTTTGGACTCCACCCAATATGAACTGTGTATATCTCTTCCATCTGTTTGCACTTGACTTCCTCTGTGTCTGGGCCACTTCTGTGGTAGCACCCTCCTGAAAAATCCTTCCCAGAAGGGGTCCGGATTGAGAAGGAACAGTTAAATGTTATTAGGTGTTTCTCTAGGAGCGTAGAGTGTTTATCATAGAGCTCGGTACAATCTTATTTTACTTTTTTTTTGTTGTTGTTAAAAGAACAAAGAGAGAAGAAACCTGAAGAAGGAGCTCAACTTTTCCATGCAACTAAGATAGCTGCTCCCCCTCTTGCCCTCATAAACATTAAACAATTTTTTATGGTGACATTTTTAGCCCTTTTTGAAATGTATTGATTTGTTTCCTCTGAGTCATTGTCTATTTCTTCTGTGTTACAAAAACATATTAAATATCAATGTGATGATATAAATATATATGTGTGGGTGGGAGGGAGGATGAAGGGAATTCTTTCAGACTCTAAGGGAAATGGCTTTCTCCTAGGTTCCCACATCGTTATTCAGCTCATCACATCCCAAGTCTATTGCGTTTTCAACTTTGAAACAAAACTGAATGTCACTTCTGGTTTAAAAGCTTGAGAAAAATAACTTTCAGAAGGTTTTGGAGAAGGCTCCTTTTTGGGGGGCTCAGCAGACCTTTTGTAGCAGGGAGTGTGAGTGGAGGGGAGGTCCGGCTGCTAATTCCACTTTGGGCAGCAGAGGGCAGGCGTCTCCATCGCTGCTGACCCAGGATCACCCCAGCAACATTATGTTTATGCAAACAGCCTTTGACATAATAGCTTTGAAACAGCTGAAAATTGAATTGTGCCTCGAGGCCAAACATCGAGACCACCACCTTGGTTATATTCATCTGCCACAGTAAATTGGGTTCACCATTGGCCCTGCGAGCTGCTTTTTCCTAGATTTGAGCCCCACAATAACTTTGCTTAGAAGAAAGACAAATGCAACCTCCTCCAGGAATGGTTGGCAGGGTTTCATTTCAAACTCGGATCTGAGGGGCTGGAGATGGCTGTGTGGATTTCTCCAGCCAACTGAAGAAAAGAAAATAAAGCAAAAGCGGAGGCCTAAACCAAATCCATCTAATTCTGGAACCTCTCTGTGGGTTTCCATAGCTTTTTAGCATCTCTGTTTAATCTAATTAGGACTTTGCCTCCTGAAATAAATACCTAATAAAGAATGAACCTATTAAAAGACTAAATTTACTGCATGCCCGTTTGTGCGAACCCTCTCTGCGTGTTTTCTGGAAGCGGTGATGCCGATGAAATGGAACGTTGTTTGACTGGATAATGGTCTCCCGCTGTAAGACGGATTATAGAAAATAAACGTCGAGGGGGGGAGAGCCAGTCGCTTTATTGAATTCTGTCGATGATAACGCTATCACCTGAAATAGCTGCCTGAAAAGAGTGTAAATGGGGAGGGGGAAACAGCAGCATCCATAGCCAATTTGCAACACGGGAACAGTTCTCTTTCTTGCAAGTAATCTTATTTTGTTTTGGGTTCATTGCCCTGGTTTGAGCGGATGATAGAAAGTAGATTTTTTAGGGGAAATCTGTGGGCATCCTGGATGCTTTTCACAGGAGGGAATTGATTCACTGATCATAGGTTTATTATTCAATATCTCATGAAGGCCTACTATGTGCTAGGCACTATTGAGGAGCTAGGGATATGATGCTAAGCAAAATGGGTGGTGTTGTGGTTACTTTTGTGGAACCTAGAGTCCTGCAGAGGAGGCAAAATTCATTCATTAGCAAATATTTGTTAAATGCCTGTTTTGGATCAGGCACACAATCACAAAATAACTATAAAATTACAACCTGGACAAATGGCAGGAAGGCGAGGTAGGGAGGTTGCTAGACCAGGATTAGGATATCCCTTTAAAGAAGTTTTAGGAAAAATCATGGAGCCCTTCATATCAGTGTGGACCTTGTCAGATCCACCTGATCTGTGGGAGTTTCCTCCAAGACTCTCAGTGAATGTTTGAAGCTGCAGATATTACTGAATCCTACATATTCTATTTTTCTTATCCATGCATACTTAGGATAAAACTTAGAAATTGAGTATGTAAGAAATTCACAAAAATAACAATGAAGTAGAACAATCATAACAATACAGTATAGTAAAAGTTATGTGAATGTGATAGCGCTCTCAAAATTTTTTTTTTACCTTTTTCACTTAACTGAAGTACTTTTTGGCATGTCCAAGTTGTGAGCATTCGCTTTCACTTTGGGGCCATTTTAAAGTAAAATAAGGGTTGCTTGAACACAAGCAATGTGATACCATGGCAGTTGACTTTGTGACCAAGATGGCTACTGAGACACTAACTGGTGGCATATGCAGAATGGGCATACTGGATGGAAGGGCCATTCACATCCCAGGTGGGATAGAGCAAGATTTCCTTATGCTGCTCAAAGCAGTACATGATTTAAAACTTATGAATATTTCTGAAATTGTCCATTTAATATTTTTGGGCAATGGTTAAATGCAGGTAACTGAAATCATGAAAGTAAAACACAGGATAAGGGAGGACTATTGCATAAGTGAGTTCACTTAATGGGTTCAAAGGTAGGCACCAGACTTCTCTGGGCCTTGGTTTCCTTTCCAGGATAAAAGTCTGTGGTTATTCCTGTCCAATTTGCCTAATAGCATAGATCTTTGGGTAAAATAAGAGAATATGCATGAAAGTACTTTGTAGCAGATGAAAACAATAGGGATTGCTATTATTATGGGCTGGTGCTTTTCTGGGGCCTATCCATAATGATCTGATGGTCTTCTTGTATAGACAAGAGGAATATAGGTTGATCAATAATGAGTAACTCAGGGCTGGAGCGGTGGCTCAGCGGTTTCAGCACTTGCCTGGCAAGCATGAGGACCTGGGTTCAAACCCCAGCACCCCGTACACAACTGAGTGTTGGAGCAACTAAGGCCATGTGAAAAACTAAATAAAGTTGTTTCTCTCTTTCTCTCTTTCACTGTCCCCCTCTCTTTAAAAAAAATAATGAGTAACTCAGTTTATTGATATGTGATATAGTACATGGCACAGATGATATACTATATTGAATGAGGTTAGAGAGAAGGTAGGCCTTGAAGATGGATGAGATTTAGAAAGAGAAGAGCAAGAATCTGAGTCTGGTCTGCATTTTGGGCTCATGGGGTATTGATGTCTACACTGGCAGTTGGAACATTCTGGAAGTGGGGTCATGAATGTTCCAGTGAGCAGCTCAAGTTCATCATGGTCCCTAACAATCTGCTTTCAAAGTCCGGGATGGATGTTGAGTAATCAATGCTAAGACACTGATGGGAGACCAGGGGAATATTCACATTTTACTCCACTTTCCTGAAAAACAGTGCTAAAAAATGAAGCTGTTTAAGCTTGGGTAATGTTTACACCCTTTGAAAGGAAAAAAAAAATAGTTCTCTCAGTTCCAGATAAGACAACTCCCTTTTACTTAACAAACTTTCCATTGAAAATTATCACTGTTAATGATAGGTTTTGGCCTTAATGGATGCTAGGATTTTTTATTATAAAATTATCATTGAAGTGAAAACATTCAATTAAAAATTTCTTGAAACTCTCAGGCCCTTGGGAAAACAAGGGACATTTCCTCAAGACATAGAGGTGTCTCAGAGGGAGGAACATGACCTTAAAGGGAATGTTAATCAGTGTGATTGTTGAGGCTGTTTTGGATCTACTAGGTAGATAATTGGGTTTGTTTCTGGGATGTTCCCCAAAAGCTGATGTGTTGAAAGCATGGTCCCCAAGGTGGCAAAATTTACAAGTGGGGTTTTTAGGAAATGATTGTATTGTGAGGGCTCTGACTTCATTGTGGTTTAACCCACCAAATGGATTAATTCACTGGATTAATCCACTTTATGGAGTGATCCATTGGTAGCTGAATGGATATTGGGAAATGGGACCTGGATGGAGGAGTAGGTTCCTGGGCATACCCTGGAAGGGTCTGGCCTCTCCCTGGCCCCTACCTCTCTCTTTCTCTCCTGCCTGGATGCCATGAACTGAGTAGCTTTCCTTCGCCATGTCCTTCCACCGTGATTCACTGCAGGGCCAGAGCAGTGGACCTGGCTGACCATGGGCTGAGACCTCTGCAAGCATGAACCAAAATAAACGTTTCCTCCTCTGAGTTATCCTTGTCAGGTATTTTGGTGACAGCAATGCAAAGGCATCTGATTTTGGCCTTTCAATACCCTTTAAATGAAGCCCTTCTAGGGACTACCTCAGTTCCCCACTCACTTTCCCTGTTCCTCCAAACAGATGGGAGGCATTTCTTTGATGATTAATGATGCTGCTGCCTGCGATTAGCCCGTATCTCATCTCCTGTGATGACTCTTATCAGAGAAGGACCTCCATGCCTTTTCAAAGGCACTGTGGTTGTCTCCAGTGCAAGTTCCAAAAGCCAGCCTTACACTTCGCTGGAAGAGAACTAGTTCTATCGAGAAGGCTCCTCTGTTACTTCTCAGAGGGTTACCTTCACGTCATCCCCAGCTTGGCAAATAGAGGCAGTCATTGTGAGAAAGCCATTAGGTTCTGAGCAAGAGAGCATCTTGTTCAAGAGAGCTCCTTAATCTTGAGGGATTCTGGTTGTGTGAAATCATTTTTGCTCCCACTTTGAAGGAAGAGAATGGGACAAAATGTGGTAGAAAAGACAGAAGGAGGTTTCCACATGGTGCCCTCCAAAAAAGACATGGGGCAGTGGGACTTACATTTTGGGTGCTTACTGTATACCAGCTGACATACAATGCACCTGGCTTCACAGTGGGGAGGAAACTCCATTCATGAACTCAGTCATGTAATCCAGGTATGAGCACTGCTTCTGACTTTAGTCAGATCATTTCTTTCCCTGATGCTCCCTCATACCTCTGCCCAGGGACTTGCCAAAATTCTAGGATTTTTTCTTCATGTATGTATCTGACAAACATATCTGACATACATGACATGCATGGCATACATAACTAACATGCATGACATACATAACTGACATGCATGACATCTGACATGCATCTCATATCTGACACGCATGACATACATGACATGCATATCTGGCATGCATGACATTCATGATATACCTGACATGCATGACATCTGACATACACGACATGCATGACATACATGAATGCATATATGACATGCACAACATGCACGGCATGCATGGCATACATGAGATCTCTGACATACATGACATGCATGATGTACATATCTGACAAGCATATCTGACATGCATGACATACATGGCAAGCATATCTGATGTGCATGACATATCTGACGTGCATATATCTGACATGCATGAATGCATGATATATCTGACATGCATTTCGGACATGTATCACATCTGACATGCATGACATATATCTCACATGCATGACATCTGGCATGCACGACACACGGCATGCGTATCTGACATGCAGAACACAGCACGCATATCTGACATGCATGACATGCATCACATCTGACATGCATCACATCTGACATGCATGACGATATGTGACATGCATATCTGACATGCACGGCATCTGATCTGACATTCGTATCTGAGATACATGACATATCTGACATGCACGACATACATGACAGCTGCCATGCATATCTGTCATGCATGACATATGCATATATGACATGCATGGCATATCTGAAGATGCATGACCTGCATATTTGACATGCATGGCATATCTGACATGCATGACATACATGACATCTCACATGCCTATCTGACATGCATGACATCTGTGGTGCATATCTGACACATGTCCATTCTGCCATGCATGTTTCTGACACACACGTCCATCCCGACACACATGTGCATGTCTGGCATGCATTTTGTTTCAGACACACATGTTTCTGACAAGGATGTCATTTCTGACACACATGTTGTTTCTGACACGCATGTGCATTCTGACATGCATGACATATCTGATGCATATCTGACATTACGACTTATCTGACATGTATGACATACCTGACATGCATGACATGTGTGACATACATGGCCTATATGACATGCATGATATCTGACATGCATATTTGAAGCGCATGACATCTGACAGGCATGACATATCTGACGTACACAACACATCTGACTTGTATGACATACATTCCATAACTGGCATGCATGACAGCCATCACATATATGATGTATCTGACATACATGACATGTCTTGAGTCATCGGAGTTCCTTTTATAATTTGGGTGTTAAACCCTGTGACATATATGCTTTGCCAGTATTTTTGTCTAGTTGTGTAGATTGCCTTTTCATGTTATAAACTGTTCCCTTTGCTGTGCAGAAGCTTTTGGAGCTCACAGTAGAGGGAATAATCCTCTCCAGACAGGAGGCAAGAGCCAGGGATTGGCCAGGTTTGTTCTAACCATTCTTTTGTGAAAACTAAGTGAGGGACAGACCCCGTCATAAAAACCTTAATCCTTTCAGAGGGCACGTCCCAGTGGCTCCACCTCTTAATGTTCCCTCAACTCTACACGCTGAGGACCAGGTAATTCCTGAGATGTTAACTTGCTGCTGATTGGATTATAACTGTTCCAAGGCATGAGCCAATATCAGCTCTCATGTCAGGTCTACAGAATCCTTGAGTATCATATGTGATTTCCCCCCATTTGTTGTCTTCATTGTAATCCATTATTTTGTTTTTCTTCTTAGCACTTATTACTAACCAGTTATAGCACTAATTCATCTATGCATTTATTGTACATTTATCTTCTCCCTCTTCCCTATGCACTAGATTCTGAATTCCAAGAGAATTTTCTTTATATTCTTCACCTGGAATATCGTATGTGCTCAATAAATAATTGTTGGTAGATTGAATGAATGAATGATAAAAGTGCCATGTGTTAAGTATCTTGCGGCTTCTTAAAGTTTTATAGGAACTTTCATCAGCTTTTTTGCTGCTGTGACTAAAAGATATGACAAGAACAATTTGAAACAGGAAAAGTTTATTTTGGGGTTCATGATTTCAGAGGTCTCAGTTCATAAACAGCTGGCTCCATTCTTTGGGGCAGGTAAGGCAGAAAGAACATCATGGTGGAAGAGTGTGGCAGAGTTTCCTCTGCCACAGGAAATCACACCAGGAAGCAGAGAGAGACTAAGCTCAGTTCACCAAATATAAATCACAAAGGTATGCCCCCCAATGACCCACCTCCTCCAGCCATCCCTTCCAGCCTGGAGTTACCATCCCGTTAATCCCTGTCAGGGGATTAATGCACTGATTGGGTTAAGGCTCTCACAACCCAGCAACCATAACAATAGGCAAGAATGCCTTGATCCAAAGGAAAGCTTAATGGATATTAGGTCTGTGTTGAAGATGATATCAGTGTTGAGACCTTGCTTCATGTCTAATCAAACAGGCAGGCAGGTGAAGGATCTCGTTAGTGGGATTTAAATTAGTGTTTGTTGTATCTTCAGAAACCTCAAGTGTTTCAGGATGCCTTGTAATTATATGAATTTATTTCATGTGTTCGTATTCCTTGGAGGAAGGGGCACAGCTTTTCTGACATTTGTGGACTCCTTGATCTTCCAAATTTTAGGAGCCGTAGCCCCACTCCCTAGAGCTGTTGCACTTATACCGAGGATCTTTCATTAACCTTCCCCAGGAGCTGTGCCTCCCTGGGTGTTCAGAGAAGTTAGAAAGATGGTAGCTGATGTGGCAGGAGATGGAGTCTTTTCTCCTTTCATGTTTTGTTTTATGTAGTTGTTTATCACTCATGGTGTTTGCATTTCAGATTTTTTTTCTAAAATGGAAGCTCTACTAAAAAGGTACAATTTTATTTTGTTGTTAACCAAACCAGTAAAAAGTAAAATTCTTCTTCTAATTCATACTTTAAAAATTCTGCCATTCACTTTGGTATATATACTACTTTCCAACAGTGAGTGCAAATAGTAATAAATTTATATTGCTCATAGTTTTTATAATGGAAGATAATGAAAATGCGGGGAGGGAGCAATGCCTGCTCAACGAATGGCCGAGTGGAAGAATGCTTGTCTCTGTTCACCAAGTCAAAGTGCAGTTGGGGAAGGTCATGGCGGCTACCAAAATCACAGGGATGGTGGCGTGAGGTGCTCACTGCTGTCAGGGTTTATTTACTTGCCTAAATTTAAGTCACACAAGAACCCAGTGATTCTGTTGTTACTACCATTATTTGAACCGATAGGGGGAATCGAGGTGCAAAGAAATGAATGACCCTTCTGTGGCATGTGTCAGAAAGAACACTGTCCAGCAGCGAGGCCAGCGCTCTTGTTTCTGAACCCAACTCTATCAGGAAGGCACCAAGACAGAATAGCAGCGCTGGTGGAGAACGAGCTTCCTTCCGGGGCTTTTTCCTGGTGTAAGGTCATGGAGTAGAGTTCTGGTAGCCTCTTCCCTTGTTCCTAGCCCCCTGTCACTCTCAGTGGTGGAAGGGATGAATTGGACTTATTGTAAATTATATTAATCCAGATTCCTCAAAATGGTGGTCCAAAGAAACTCAGAAGAGGGTATAAAAACGGATCTGTGCAATTCTAAAATTCTTATATTAAATTACTTTTTTTCTTTCTTTTTTTTAATTGAGAAATTTATTTGTTGAACAATCACACAAGTTTTTAATGAAATAACATATATATATATATGTATTCTGAAGATTAGATTTACTCCAAGTGTCCCCTCCCAATTACCCACCCTTATCCCTCCCCTCCCCTTCCCAAAACATCTCTAAAAATGTATTAGGTTGTGTAACATTACACCTTATCCAGATTTAACACATGATAATAGACCTCCTTTCTCAATGGCCAGGGTCTAGGTCCAGCCTCCACAGATGAGTGGAGACAATCGACCATTACTTCTCTGGGTTATGCTCATTTTACTCAGCATGATTTCTTCCATAGCCATCCATTTACCTTCAAAGGCTACAATATCATTGTTTCTAATTGCTGAGTAAAACTCCATGGTATATATGTACCACAGTTTTTGGATCCATTCATCCAGTGAGGGACATCTGGGTTGTTTGTATAATTTAGCTATTGTAAATTGAGCTGCTATGAACATAGATATTGCTGTGTCACTATAATGTGCTGATTCTAAATCCCCTGGAAAGATACCCAGGAGTGGAATAGCAGGTTCGTATGGTGGGCTCATCCCTGGTTTTTTGAGAATTCTCCACACTGCTTTCCAGAAGGGCTGTACCAGTCTGCAGCTCCACAGCCCCTCCAGCATCTATTATTGTTTATTTTCTTCATTTTTGCCAATCTGACTGTCATGAGGTGATATCTTAATGTGCTTTTCATTTGCATTTCTCGGATTACTGGTGATTTAGAGCACTTTCTCATGTATTCATTGGCTTGATCAATGTCCTTTACTTTTTAAAATCAGTATGTTAATTTCTTCCATGATATAGAAACTTTCTAAGAAGGCATGGGACCTGTGAGAAGCTCAGGGAGAAGGAAGTTAGTGATGTGATGTAGTAGCTGTTAAACCTGGGCCTTCTTCTCTGGTATTAATGATGGTGAAGATGATGATGATCAACGAAGTGCATCTGCTGGATTTTAGCAGCTTCCTAATTACATAGGGAAAACAAAGGAACACACCTCTTTCTAGCAAAGCCACCAGTGTGTGAATGAGGGCCACTGATGACTTGCCTACTGATTACACTTCTGGTCTGACTGAACGGAAGTAGCTTCCCAGTTTCTTCTCTGGGAAGATTAGTAAATGGACCAGTTCTAGGCCAAGAACCCACAAACAAGAAGTAATCTTTCAGTGTGTTACCCTTATGCAGCTCAGGTCCTGGGGCTTTAAGAAATATGGAACTGAGAATTTCATAATTTATAGGACTCTTGCAAAGTATCTTGTCCAGGTCATTTATTTACAGATAAGTAAATGGAGGCAAAAAGGGAAAACTTTTTGTTTGCCCAAGATCATAGAGTTATGGGTTCTAGACTCTGAATTTTCAGGCTTCTACTAACTTCGTCTCTTCAATGTTCCCTCTCTATGATTTGGTCTATGAATGGCCTTGGATCAGAGCTTCACTGGAAAACTATGCATTGTTTAGAGAATCCCCTTGCAAGTAATTTGATTTTAGACTTTTAGTGCCCTTAAACTATTTTATTACTCTGTAAATCTAGACAGTAGGTAGGAAGGCAAATAATTTGTGTCTCTGGACAGGCAGATGAATTCTGTCTGGTTAAGGGTCAATGCTTCTGGTCATTTTTGTATGCATTTCCACATTCATTTTGATGTTCTTTAACTCCTTTTAAATTGTGTTTCTTTAGCTTCTAACTTTGAACTGGTTTCATTTGTCTACCTCCTTCATTTAAACAACGCATTAAATAATAAAATCTTCAGCATGTTATTTTATGTGTATGAGTCATCATTTTACATTTTTTTTGGGTGGAAACCATCCTTTAACTTCATGTTTTTGGGCACTTTAAAGAGCCATGAGTCATAAAATTTGTATTTTTGGTGGAAATTATCCATTAACATTGTTATGTTCATGTTTTTGGATATATTCAAGAATCACAGTTGACTTAAATCTTTGAAATTGATTATTTTTAAAATAAAGCTGCTCCTTGACTTAACAACAGGGTTATGTCCTAATAGTAAGCTCATCGTGAGTTGAAAATATCATGTCAAAAATGCATTTAATACATTTAAACCACCAGACATCACAGCGCACTGTAGAGGATCACTTGTTTCCGCCTGTGATCATGCAGCTGATAAGGATCTATATCATGCTACTACTGCCCAGCATCTGGAGAGAGTACTATACTGTAATGCCACTAGCCTGAGTAAGGTCAAAATGCAACATTTGACATGCAGTTTCTACTGAATACATTTTACTTCTATTCCATTGAAAAATTTGGGAGGAACAAATATGGGACCATTTTCATGTAATTTATTTTAGATAGATATTTGGTGTCAATATAATAAATGGAAGTGATTTGCCTAAAATAGGTTTGACTATAATAAACAATGAAAATAAAGCAAAGCTGTTGAGTTCTAATTAGAAATTGTTTTGTGGAAGGCTCTGAATGCAAGGCTTGCTTTCTTTGTTGTAAGGGACCTATTAGCCAGGATAAGACGTTATTAAAGGGCATACTAGTATCAAAATGAATCTTTTTCCTTGAAGGGACTTAATCAGAAGGTTTGAAAGAAAATAGAAAATGAACCAATCTTTCTTACATAGAGATTCAATGTTACTGAGTTCCACTTCCAAGTGATATTTAAAATCATCTGTATTACCTGAACGCATCTTGCGTGCGTAGGGAGAAGTGTCTGTGCCCACTAGAGGAATTGTCGCCTAGGTCATTAGCTTTTTGCTAATCCTGCACCTCCTATCATTTGTAATAGCTCATGATATAAAAAGTTATCTGTAGTTACGACCTAGAACGTATTTGAGAGTAGCATCCTCTTATGTCAAACCTTAACCGGCAAGAACATAGCTGAAAAACTGAAGAGGGAAAAGGCTGAGTTGCTAGGACAGAGGTCTGGCATTTTTTTCCCTGCAGAACTAGCTGTTTTTATGTCTTTACACAGATTCAGTTGTGAAATAAAGAGGCAGATAAAAAGCAGAACCCGTCGACATCAGGGTGACAACTAAATTTAAAGGGAGGAGTTCTGTAAAAGCAGAGTAGTATAGACCATTAAATACAGGATCCGATGGCTCTGTATGAACCAGTGAGCCCCGGACACCACCAACACTCTTGAAGTAGCTGGAATGATTTCCCCATCTTCAGCTTCAGATCAGAGCTCCTTCCTCAGCGCCTGTTCCTTAAGTTGTATAACCTGGGAGACATCCTCAGTGGGCCTCTCCCACATTTGTCTATAACCCAAAAAGTCCAGAAACCAACTCTGATCTTCTATTCCGGTTGTCTTCTTCCTCCCAAGTTCTTCAGTCTGGTGAATGGCATTTCTATCCTCCTAGTTGCAAAAGTCAAGAAACTGAGATCTTTTCTTATTCCCAACCTGCTGCCAGTATATTCACTGGGGTATCAAGTCTTTCAGCATCTGTTTCTTCAAAAATTTTAAATTTGCCAACTTATTTCCATTATCCATTATTTATGCATCTAGACACCTTTACAACTTCCTAACGGGTCTCTGTGCATTTAGGTTCCAACCTTCAGCTCAAATCTATTCTACATATTCCTATAAATGAATTTCATAAAATGGAAATCTGCCTAAAAGATTAATACCATTCTATAACATCCTCAGAATGAAGTCTAGATTTTGCACAGACGTTTGTGAATTTATATGGTTGATCATGGTTTGACTCCACTTCCTTCACTGGTCTTATTTAGGTATTAACAGCCCTGCTCTCAAGCACCTATACCTTGCTGTAGTCACAAGAATCTGCATCTGCCCTGTTTCAAGCTTTTGTGATAAACTACTCATACTTCTATCTAAGACTGATTCCTTCATTTGTGCATCAAACCTCACCCCTTATGCCTTTTCAGGGACTTTATTTCAGCAAAGCTCCTTTCTCTCCTACAGCCTCAAACTCCTCTTGACTGGATCATTTCCGCTAGCATTCAAACATGCTATTATTTTTTCACATCCAGAACACTTTACTCCTTCTTCCATGCCAATTACAACTCCACTTCTTTGCCTCTCTTTGCTCTCTCTCTTAAGCTACCCCAATCAAGTTTTTGCCCCATATCAATTCATCGAGATTATTTCTGTTAAGTTTACCAAGTGAACTCCATGTCACTGAATTTGATGATAATCTTTCAGGAATCACATCATATGACCCATTAGTTTCTGATACAGCTGAATGCCCTTCCTTCCTTCTTGATACACATTCTTCCCTTGGCTTCCTGAACAACCTACGCTTACTTGGTTTTCCTCCCACCTCACTGACTGCTGGTTGTAAATCTACTTTCCTGATTCTCTTCTCCGTGATCTCTGAGTGTTGGAGTGCCCTGGGCTCAGTGCTTAGTTATCTTTTTATCTGTGATCCTTCCCTTGGAGAGTTTTCCGAGTTTCCTGGCTGTAAATGCCATTCATGTATCGATGACTTTTGAATGTGTATTTTTAGTATAACCTCTCCTATGGTATCTAAAACTTATTGAGCTTCTTCATTTGGATACCTCATAGACATCTCAAGATCAATTCATCCAAAACATGGCATCCAAAAACTGCTTCACTCACAAATTTGCCCTTCTCAAGTGATGCCATCTTTGGCATTCCATGGGCTTAAGCCAAAACCTTAGAGACCTGCTTGAGTTCTTTCATATCCCAAAAACCCAATCTGTCAGGAAATGGTGTGGACTTGACCTTCAATGTGTATCCAATATTCAACCATTGCTCCCCACCTTCACTGAAAGCACTCTGGCCACTGTGGTCCTTGGTCTGCATCACTGCAATAACCTCCTAATTGACCGTCTCTCAGTTTCTACCCATACCAGGGGCTTTGCAGTCTACTCCTCCCTCTGCCTACAATACTTGATGCTCACATATCTGCATGACACTCTATTTCCTTTAGGTCTTTGCTAAATGTCACCTTCTTCAGGAGGTCCACCCTGTATCCTGGTTAATGTAATAATGCCTTCCTCTCCCATCTCCTGGCTGTGGCACTCCCTATCCCCTTTACGTTGCTTTCTTTTTTTGAGTACTTAGAACCATCTTACACATTATATATTAACCCACTTATCATATTTATTTCTTATTGCTAGCCTCTCCCACTAGGGAGAATTTTCCACAATGGGGCACTGTGTGAGATATTTGTATCTTCTTTGTGATAACACTCTCTCATGGAGGGGCTGCTGTGCTCACACAAACAATGAATAATGACCTTGGGTTTGTGTTTTTCTTATTTTCCATACCAGAGGCTTAGGATTTTGAGAGGTCCACTTCCCTCAGATCCCCTGAGATCAGGTCAGGTTAGTAAGTGGGGAATCTATGTTCTGAGTGACATATGTTTCCTGCTTCATGGCATAGACTTATGCAACTCTCTTGAATCCTCTGGAATTATTTTTCTAGATTAAGAATTTCCTCTAGTCTGTCTATACTTTGCAAGCTTAAAAATCCCTTCTGTGTTAGTTTTGTGTTGCTGTGACCAAAAGATCTGAAAAGAAAAATTAAGAAGAGGAAAAGTTTATTTTGGCTTGTGGTTTCAGGAGTTCAGTTCATAGTTGGCCATCTCCATAGCTCTGGTCCTGAGAAGAGACAAAACATCATGGTGGAAAGTCATGGTTCAGGAGAACTGCTCAATTCACAACAGCCATGAAAAGAAACAGAGAGAGAGAGAGGGAGAGGGGGATAAAGAGAGAGAGAGAGAGAGAATGAGAATAAGCCAGTAAGTGTACTCTGCTGCCCAGAGTCAAACTATAAGCCTCAAAAGCTTGCCCCCAGTGACCTACTTCCTCTAGCACTCCTCCATGCCTATAGTTACTACCCATTAATCCATTTCCATTTTTAATCCATCAAATGTGACTAACTTGGTAGTAGGCATAGTCAGGTAGGGTGTGGTTGATTGAGATAGTCTTTGGGGACATGCCTTTGGGATAAATTTTTCATTCTTGAGAGTGGATCACTCTTGTTTTCATGTCCTGAGCTGTACTCCTCCTCCATCATGATATTCTGCCTCACCTCAGGCCAAAAGCTATGGAGCTGAACATCAATGGACCGAGACCTCTGAAACCATGAGCCAAATAAACATTTCCTCCCCTAATTGTTCTTTTTAGGTCTTTCAGTCACAGTGCTGAAAAAGTTGACTAAAATAATACATTTGGTCTATTTCCAAGAGTCTCCATAGTTTTAACAGTTCCAGCATTGAACAAAAGTCCAAGTCCCAAAATCTCACGTGAGACTCAAGCCAAATTCTTGGCTGTGAGCCTCTATGAAGATGAAAAGGAAGTTACATATATCCAGTATATAATGGCACAGAGTAAACATTTCAATTTCATGAGGGAGAAATTGGGGCATAAAAAGAAGGAATGGGGCCAAAGCAAGACTGAAATCCAGTGGGGCACATGTGTCCTGCAGCTACACATTCACCATCCGGGGCATGTGGCATTGTGATCTTCTCTCCTAAGGGCTGTATAGCTCTGTCACTATGGCCCTGTTGGTTGCAACCCAGATGGCCTCTTTCTTGGATTGTTTGTGCTTGATTTCTTCAGCTTTCCTTGGTAGAAATTTGATGTTACTGGCACCTATTAATCCAAGGGGCCTCTACTATAACTTTAGCTTCCTTCTCACATCTTTATGCAGTGTCCTCTTAGGCATGTGCCTGTAGATTTCAACCTTGCTGTGCCTTGGCTGGCCTCACAGGCCTTTTTTTGAAATCTTAGTGGAAGCCTTCATGACCTTTTAACACCAGCATCCTGTGTTCCTGCAGAACCAGCCCTGCATGGGTTGATACCAAGATCTGCCACCATTTCAAGCAGCCGCTTGTGTGGCTGAGCATGGTGAAATGACTTCCCAGATACCCTGTGGAAGCCAGGTGCCTTCATGGTCTGTTCTCAAAGAATTTTTACTTTTATACTTTGTAGCCTGTGATAGGTGTGGTCTTGCCAATTCCTGAGATGCCTTCGAGGCATCTTTCCTATTGCTTCTGTGCAAAGTACTTAGTATCTCTTTAGTTGTTATAATCTCTTCAACAATCACACCCTCCTTGCCCCAATTTTTAAAAAGGGGACAGTGGGGAAGGGAGGGAGGGAAGGAGGGAGGGAGGGAGAGAGAGAGAGAGAACGAATCATTTTTATTTAGTTTTTCATGTGTCTTTCATTGCTCTGACACTTCATTGTATATGTGGTGCTGGATTTCAAACCCACGTCCTTGTGCATGCCAGGCAAGTGCCATAACCACTGAGCAACTGTTCCAGCCACTTCTTGCCCAAATTTTAAACACACTTTTTTTGGGGGGCAAACTGCAAGTTTTTCACATCTGTCTGCTTTCTGCTCCTGATTATCACGGTAAACTTAGTTGAAACCCACTACCAATATCCATGCCACTGCCTGAATTGAGTGCTGCCTTGAAATTTCGTTCACCAGATGAATTAATCTATCATCTCTAAATAAAGCTTCTCAGAAAGTCTTAGGACATAGACAAATGTACACAACTTCTTTTCCACAACATAACAGGAATGGCTGCTGGTCCAATGTTCAACAGTTTCCTCCTTCTCCTCTGAAACCTTACTGTCCACATTCCTGTTGGCATTCTAATCTTCTGAGCTCTCACCAGAAGCTCCCATTCAGTTCTTCTTACAACATTTTAAGACTTCTCCAGCTATCATTTCTAAACTTTTAAAAACTCCTCCTATAAACCAAATGCTCCTGAACCACAGTCAGGTTAGCCACAGAAATGATCCTACTTGCTAATATCAAATTTTGTGTTAGTCTTCTTTGTATCATTGTGACCAATATATCTGGCAAGATATATTGAAGGAGGAAAAATAATCTTGGCTTACAATTTCAGAGGTTCAGTCCATGGTTGGCTGATTCTATTGCTCTTGGCTCAAGGTGAAGCAGAAAATCATGGAGCAAGAGAGTGGTGGAGAAAATCTTTTCAGTTCATGATAGCCAGGAAGTAGAGAGAGACGTTGAATACAAGGAGCCAGGGATAATATCATCCCTAAGGGTACAGCACCATTGACCTGCTTCCTCTAGACATACCCCGTTTGCCTATAGTTACTACTCATTATTCCATTAAAATTATTCATCCATTGACTGCATTAATAAACAGATCAATTGACAGCTCTCATAATCTAATTATTTCACCTCTTACATGTGAGATTTTGGGGGATAACTCATATTTAAACCATAACCTCTTCTGTTCCTCATGTTAATACACAATTTAAGAGGTATAGAAAATCAGGAGATATAGTATCGCAGATAGAAGTGCAGGCTCTGATATCAAGCCACTTGGGTTCTTGTGCCAGAAATTGTAAGTTGTATTACATTGAACTTCATCCCTCCTGTCTTAGTTTTTCTATCAGCATGGTAACACTGTCAAGCGCCAGAAGATATGTTGCCTTATTTTGGTATGCAAAGGTTAGGAATGGGAAGCAAAGGGTGGAAACATTGAGGGAAGACCCCAACAAAGGTTCACTGTCTGTCTAGAATGGTCTGTGTCTATGAGAATGCGGAGAGCAACTGCCATCCATTGACCAAATGAATTGGTCTGGGAATGTGATCACCCAGAACACCACTAATACTAGTTGAATGAATAAATGAACTAACGTGTCTGGAAAATAACACCCTACCTGCTGCCTAGGACCCTGTGAGGTTGAATTAGATACCTAGGTAGGAGAGCAATTTGAATTTATATAACCCTTTTTCTCTAAGGATATCAAAGTACAGACAGTTCCTGGTTTATGTGTGTGGTTAGCTATGGTGATTTTTAATGTCCTGCTGTCTTTGCAATGCATGTGAATTTGGTTTGGGGCTACCTTTCTTTGTTCTCAGGTTGTGGGTAAGGGTGAAGGCGCAGTAAGACAACACATACTCATTTCAGTGGCAGCTTAAAAATAATGATGAAGATAAAACTGGGGTTTTGAAAATGCATACTGAGTTTTCCAAGGCAGAAGGAGAATGAGTTTTGTATTGTCTGTTCATTTGCATTGTTTACATACCACTTCCCTTCCCACCATGTGAATAATTACGGAGGGAGAGTGGAAAGAACATGGGACTTAGAATTGGAAACATCTAGGTTTAAGTCCAAGTTCCTCTGCTTTTCAGCTGTGTTTCCTTAAGCAAGTCCACTAACTTCCCTGCACCTTACTTTCCTTATCTGCAACTACAGGTATAATCGTGATGATGGTGATTGTGATAATAGTGAAAAACACAGCCACCTCCACTCACCCAAGCATTAACACACACACTCCTGAGTGAGGCTCCCGGTATAAGATTTAGCTGGGTTTCTCAGAGCTCTGCTACTTCCTGCCTCTAGAATTAGTTTTTATAATCTATCCAAACCTCAGAGTTTTGATTCACAAAAGAAGCATCATAATGACACCCATTTCAGAGTAATGCCACGTGACATCTTTGAATGAGATGGTGTAGGGAAAAAATGTTCCGCACATTGTGTGCCGTGGAGCAGTTCATACGTTAGTGTTCAAATCCATACTTGTTCCACTTTTGTTTCATTCTTGTGAGGATCAAGAGAGACATTGCTTGTGAAGGTGCTGCCTAAATTAAGCAGTTTTATTGTTATAAACATTTATTATAATTCTGTGCATGTCATAAGCATTATATATGTAGCAGAATTTTTTTAAGATGATTTTTTAAATTATTAATTTTTTTTTATTTTTGAGCAACCTTACAAGATTTTAACAAAATAATATAAAATGTGTATAAAATGTGTATATATTCTGGATATTGCAATTATCCCCAGGAGTGCCACCCCCAATTACCCTCCCTTATCCCTCCCTTCCCCTTCCCATTATAACTCTAAAAAAAGTATTAGATTGTAAAGCATTACATCTTATCTGGATTTAACTCATGTTACTAGACCAACTTTCTCATTGTCCAGGGTCTAGACCTCACCTCCACAGATGAGTGGAGACAATCGACCCTTAGATCTCTGGGTTAGGCTGATTTTACTCATCATGATCTCTTCCATAACCGTCCATTTACCCTCGAAGTCTGCAAGGTCATTGTTTCTAATTGCTGTGTAATATTCCATGGTATAAATGTACCACAGTTTTTGGATCCATTCTTCCAGTGAGGGACACCGGGGTTGTTTCCATAGCCTAGCAATAGTAAATTGTGCTGCTATGAACATCGATATTGCTGTGTCACTGTAATGTGCTGATTCTAAGTCCCCTGGAAAGATGCCCAGGAGTGGAATA